>JBBBDQ010018257.1:0-38958 GCA_037127315.1 Ascarosepion bandense | reverse complement strand
TTCAGAACTGGGTGTGGATATACAATCGAAAGTTTTGCTAGGGGAACAAAATAAAGACATAGCTTTTTTTATTTATTGCATTGTTATCCATTATTACACACAATACTTTAAAGCCTATTTCTTCCAACCCAATTAAGCGTTCAATTATGTTGAATAAATTTTCTGCTTTAAGACATTTAGTCGGCATTATATGTATAACATCCTTATAATTCGATAACACACTTCTAAGCATAAAAGCAAATGCACTTGTTGCTGCCTCATCGGTGTTATTGGCTAAGCCAACAACATTGCCACCTTTATAATCAAAATAAGGTTTTAGATGAATTTCATCAACAAGTAAAGATACTGTGATATCTTTCTGAGCAAGTAACTTGAACTTATTTTTTATATACATTAAATTGTTATGTTGCTCAACAACAGGATTCATAGAGGGTGATAGGGTAAGTCTTCTAATGGTTGAATAGCTTGGTAAAATTACATTTTCGAATCTCTTAACAGTCTGTATCCAGTAGGAGAACAGTTATATAATAATGAAGAAAATATCATCATTTCTGTTGAATAACTGAACTTATTTTGTGTCATTAGGTTTATTTGTTCATATATAAATTTAATTGCACTATAATATTTATTTGACTCCTCTTGCAGTAATGACATGATCAATTTTAATATTGAAATAACATTTTGCGGTTTTGCTTTGTTGTTCTTCTATGTCCATTTTTTGAAGGTTTAGAATCAAAATTTCAAAAATATTCACATCAGTTACAAAGTTAGGAATCTTATACTCCCCTATTCTGTGAATTTCCACGTCATTACAGAAGACGTGTGTTGCAAAATCGGAATCAATTACAATAGACAGGGTCATTTTAGGATATGGAGACTGGATGATATGACAAATAAGTTTATCCTGTTTCCTAATAATGGTTCAATCATTTCTGTCGATAAAATTTAATTTATCTTCCATATCGACAATGTTATGGAACATTTTTTGTTTTTGTGCTCGGTCATCTGCAATACTTTGATCTAAAGCTCTTTTCAGATCAAAAATTTTCCCTTTGATTTTTCTTGGAGTTTGGTGATTTTCTAAAGGAGGTCGATGAAGATAAATAGGAGGGACGGTTGGAAGAATCCTAGGTATATAGCACCATCAGAAAGATATGGTCTTTCAAGTTTAACTGTAATAGTTTTACCCGTTTTTTTATCAAATGCTGACGATTCTTTTATGTCTTAAGGTCGAAAATGGGATTCCATGCCTGAAAAATATTTTCAAAAGAAACACAACATATTTTAAATCTTAATTGTTAAACGAATGAATGACTCGCTAAAATGCCTATCAAAAACTCATGAATTAATTTTTCGTTTTTTTGTTTTTGTTTTTGTTATTGCATATAAACTATTTTAGGTCCTTTAATGCCGAATTGTCAATACAGTTTTTGAATAACATCGTGATGAAAGTATTATATAATCCATACTTCAGAAGGGAATATGAAATTATTTATACCTTTTCCAAGGATATTAGTCCAAATGTGAACGTTAAACGGAAAGACTGGAATTCGAAATTTCATGCGATTCCAAAGTCCGCCTATTCAGTGAATCAAGTGAATTTCCCTATTTTAATTTAAGTTAAAATATATATTCATTTATTAGAAAAACAATATTTAATGAATAGAATCAGCAAAAAAATGCTTTAGTAGTAATAGTTTTATACATTTTATTGCCAGTTTTATGTTACAGCGGATAAAAAGAATTATGAATCGAACGAATTAATGATAGGATAGCTAAATCTGAAATAGATTTTAAAAAGTCTTGAGAACTTTTAATCCAATAGATTTATTAAGAATATCAAATGTCTTTAGGGAAATTCTGCTAAAAAATAACGGAGTTCGAATTTTAAAATAAAATTCCCAAATATATTTTGAATCCATTGTTTTTTAATCCTACTGGATGAAATAAAGATATTTTTTTACCTTTCAAAGAAGATACACTTAAAAAATTCCAGGATATTTGGTAATTACATTACATTTTTAAAATATTTTAATAGTAAAAAATGAAAAAAGAAAGTAAAAAATTAATGTTTTTATTTCAATTTTCATTTATGATGTTAAACTGTTTATAAAAAAATCATGTTTGCAAAACTCTTTTTTGGTTAATGTTTTAATTTTTAAAGGATTAAAAAACCCTAAACCAACTATAAAAGAATTCTTCAGTTAAAATTCTAATTTTTTATTTCCAATTTTTTTCTCTGGATTAATATCGATAGTTAACTTTCAAATTATCAAAAATGAGAAAAAATGTTTGGAAAATATATTTTGAGGGTGTTCCATTTTGTGCTAAATATTTGCTAAAAATTAAGTATTTTAAAGTTAGGTTTTAAAATTCAGGTGTGGTGGATTTAGGCCTTTATGTTTCAAATAAATTCAAAACTTAGTCAGAAATAATAGGTTTAAACAAAGTTTAAATCATCATTTTCCAGTTTAAGTTTTCGGTAATAGTGACTTGTTTGACTTTTTGTTTTTTGTAACATAATTTCACGGAGTTTTCAAATAGAAAACAGCAAAAATAAAACAAATTCTTTTAAAATTGACTACCGAATAAATTTTGTAGTTTTTGTTAATACAAAAAAAAAAAAAAAGAATAAAAAAATTTAATTCAGGAATATTTTCATGTTTAAAAATGATTCATAAAGTTGCAAGAAGTATAGAAAAGTTTTTACTTTCGTTTTCTAAAAATTTTAAACATTTTATTGAAAAGAAAACACTATTTCTGAAATAAAATATCAATAAACTATTAATTCAAATACTTTTAGAAAATATAATGATTTTAATGTTTAACAACTTTTTTCGGCTTCAGTTTTAAATTTTAAAACATTTCGAAAAAAAAAACTTACGAATGAATAGCCGTATTTATTTTTTTTTTTTTTTCAGATATTTTTTATTTCAATTGTATTCAAAATAAAAATAATATCTTAATTTATTGTATTAATTTAAAAAGATATAAACAAAGTGCTTTCTTTCTTCTTGTGCTGCGGCAAAACTAATTTTTTAGCAAATTTTGATTTTAGCGACTGTTGAAATAAATGGTGATAAAATTTTAACGACTTACTTTGCTAAATGGACTTGGGGTAAAATTCTCCCTTTTAATGGCATGTTTCCATTGATCAAATAAATGTTTATTTTTTGGAAACGAAAAACAATGAACTTTCGGTCCATTTTTATAATTCCTTTACATTGTTGGTGCCACACAAGAAGGCATATTTGGTTCTGAAAATAAGTCAACGCTAACGGACTCCGTATAAAACAGAACTCTACTAAGTGTGACGTCAGCACGTCAACTTTAATCATAGGATAGACCTTGGTTAATATAGCGACGGCCTCGGCTAAGCAGACCAATCCAAAAATATTGCCACGAAGTTTTTTTAATGTCGTGGCAAATACCCTTGGGAAAGGTATTAATCCGTCTTTTCCCTCCAGTTATGGGTTAAATAACAGCATAGATTTTGTTCTATAGCCTTGGCTAGCAACCAATCGACCACAGAAAGTAATGGCAACCTACTGAGGGATAATCTTCTACCTGATCAATCATGTCTCTTTCGAGACATGATCCTTAAACGTGTATCACGTATGGCGCTTCGGCTTAACTGACTGAAGTAATCTATTCAGTATACAATTTATTTAACAATGAATAAGTACCGAAAATTTCGTTAGAATTTAATTTTTTAGCAACTTTTTAAAAACAGTTGTGAAATTTTTTATTTTATTTTGGAAAAACGCATCCATTTTGTTTGGTGGTACCTCACGTAATTCCTACGTTTATTTGAACAATTAGTTTTTAAAATTAATTAAATTTTTTGAGTTTTTTGTATATATTGAGGATTTATCAATTTAATAAGAAATTCATTTGTAATAATTAAAATAACTTTAATCAAAATTTAACAACTTTTATTTATTTATTTTTTTTCATGCCTGCGTTTTTGAAAGGTTTTTGAAAGCACTTAAATATTTGAGTCGGCCTGCTTAAAGAGACTACTGTCCATCCCTTGCTGGTGATGGGCGGTAAGAAAATGCTTGTCAATTGTATCCAGAAAAATCAACAGACCGTTACGATCTGGACAAATGCTTTAAAAGGTCAACAGAGTGACATCTCAGTGAAATCGGTTAATGTAAAATCTTAATTGAGGCGCCTATTCCTTATTAGAAGCTCAAAAAGAGAGACGGTGATGTTCTCGCTTATTTATTATCAAGGGATTAAAACAGACAGCAAAATTTTGACCTGGCTATTAATATTTAAAAAGCGGATAGTTAAAATTCTTTTTATTTCAGAAGGGGATCTATAGGAGGTCTTGTACTTAGGGGTAAGGTTTGGGGCGGGACATTGACAAGCCTTGGAAAATGATATGGTGTTAACTTCAGGCACCCACAACGTAAACTGCTTTCAAAGCTGCAGACACTAACTCTGGAAAGTGGACTCAGTAAAATCCCTAAGTCAGTGGTGTTTGAAAACATTTACGAACCTAAAGTGCTTGGTCGGATAATAATAATAATTGGGCGATCAATTAATCAATTACTGACTGGGCAGAAGATTACCCCGCAGTAGTTGCCATGATTTTCTGTAGTCGGATAGGAAGTAAAAATGCTATCTTAAAACACAGGTGGCATAGAGGGTTGCATTGTGGTCGAGTTGTAGGTCATTATTATTAAGTTTGAATCTCACTGGGTGGCCTATTAAGTATTAAAAGAATGTGCTTCATTTTCATGAAATTTTGTTTACATAATTTTAAACATGTTCTTGGTCAGCGAGCACCAAAAATACTAATCTTTTAATAAGTAACATTAAAGATTCGCTAAAAATTATAGTCCATATGATGAAAACTGCCCAGAATATAATAAAAAAAATTATCGTCAAAATATTTGTTATAATTAAAGAAAAAACGACCAATGAATATTTTTATTTCTAATTTTTTAATCCGTTTTTAGAACCTTCAAAATTTTCGTAAAAACTTTTTTGTTTTGTAAATGAAGGAGGGGAATATAAATTATTTAGAGAATTTGAGCGTCATTTTGCGGTGAAAAACACATTTATTTGCCGGATTTTGATAAAACTTTGTGGAGGTCTTTACAAATTAATTGATTTCAGAAATTTTCATTTTGAAAATCATTGTAAAATAATTTGAAAAATCTGTTCTTCACTTATTTGATTTTATGAAATTTCCGAAAATTCATTTTTAGTTCTAAATCAGCAAATGATTCATTTGGTAAATGTTCGTTTTTAGGTGCCGGACGGTTTCCCCCCTTCAAATTTATCCAAAATAGCATTATTTCTGTGCAAATGTATATGCTGAACTCAAATCAACAATTAGTTACTGAAGAAACTTATCTTTTTTGCTTTGAAAGTTCATAAAAAAAAAAAACCCCCAACTATATACGCACTTTTTCTCTCCCGAAACTCTCACGAAGTCATGTAATTAACTGCAGAATTACGTTCTACGTAGGCAAAATTTTGTCGAATTTTGGCCGATTTTCTTCCTTGACTGAAACTTCCGGCGTCGTACGTCCTGTTATGAGAGTAACAAGCGTAGAAATACAATAGCGCATTACTTTGGTGGAAGTACCAGTAAATGAAGAGAAAAAATCGACCAAAAATCTGCCAAAATGCGTTCAAATGCACAGTCCGTCATTCTGCAGTTAATTACATGACTTCATTAATACGGGAGAAAAAGTGTAAGATACTAGTTCGTTTTTATGAACATTTAGATTAAAAAAAAAGAATAGATTTCTTTCATAACTAACAGTTCATTTGAGTTCAGCATATACATTTGCACAGAGATAATGCTATTTTGGATAAATTTCAAGGGGAAAAGCGTCGGGACTTACAACGAAAATTTACCAATGATTTTGTCAAATAGAATCACCAGTTGCAGAAAAAATTTCTCTGAATCGTCAAATAAAAATTAAATAAAGAAACTAAGACATTATTTAATTACGACTATGTTTTCATTTCTTTTATGAATAAGATTATATCATATAGCGTGTAAAAATCCTCCTTAAAAAAACGGTAAAATCAGTTATTGCAAATTGCCTGAAGACACCAGATGGTAGAAACCTGGGTTGCGTAATATAACTCGTTTACAAATGAAAAATATTCAAAAGTTCTGCAATATAATTGTATTAGACACTTTTTAATACAACTGTGTACTAGTTTAACTATGACCAAAAAACTAGGCAATTAATATAGTGGCGTGCCCAGCGGCCCCTCTACCCGCATTAAGCAACTTGCACCCCTCCCCGAATATACTGAACTTACAGAAAATGGTACTCTAAACAAAATAACATATTCTCGGAACGCAGATATTCCGTGATCTACGAAAAAACGGAAGAAATCGCGGAATTGGCGTTTTGAGGTGATACGTTACGAACGTTTTCAAAAGTTTTAGCTTCTTTTTATGTATGTTGGGGAGCCGTGTTCGAATTCCAATTGAATTCCTCGCATTCACTTGCGCACAAATAACCTTGGGAAAGGTATTAATTCGTCTATTCCCTCCAGTTATGGGTTAAATAATAGGACAGATTGGGTTCTATAGCCTTGGTCGGCAACCAGTCTACCGCAGAAAGCAATGGCGGGAAAATCTTCTGCCTAGTCAGTCATGTCTCTTTCAAGACATGATCGCCCAAGCGTGTATCAGTTATAGCACTTATCTGACTGAAACATATATCTATAATCTATTTCTCTAACAAGTTCATTGTTTTTTTAATGATTGCGGCTTCTTTCGGACCGGAAGACTCCAAACAAAAAGATTATATATATATCTATATATATATTAAAAAAGGATTAATTCAAAAAAGATGTTGAATGGCCATTTCGATATGAAGATCCCCATGGGGGACGACACATCACCTCAGCAACAGAAAAAAACTTTCAGAAACTGGAGAAAAATTAATCTCTATCTATAAAATTAGTCTTTATCTATATATATAGATATATATATATAGAGAGAGAGAGAGAGACAGGTTGATAGATGTCTATTTCAACATACAAGTATGATGATAATTTTCCTAATTTTGTTAATTTTTTTTTTTTTTTTTTTTTACATTACAATATATCTTGCGTCTTCCCGGGTTCTTGCGGGGCCCCTAGGGAAAATGCGCCCCCCCCTGCGGAAGCTCTAAGCACGGCTCTGTATAGTGTATATATATATAAATTAAATGTGTTTTTTATTTAAAATTAATATAATTTATATTGTGACATGAACATTTGCCACCTCGTCATCAGAAAATGTTGAATAATTGTGGTGAAAGTGATTTTCATTTGAATGCGAAAACAATACGTTTGTTTGTGGAGGGAAAGACAGAAAAAAATTAAATTTTATTTGTGTGTTTAATTTAACTTATCAGATTAAAGTTCGAGTTTTAAATTGGAAAATATAGGTTATATATGTTGGAGGATACGGGCTTTTTTTTTTTTTTTTTTTTTCAAGCTTAAGGGGAAAGTGACATTTTCTTCATGGTGGGCAGTGATGTATCGCTACAAGGTTATTGTCTTAGATTTCCTATTTATCCCAGCCATTTTAAGAACAAAAGAAAGTGTATATTAAGTGTTCATGTATTTCAGGTATTTGTGTCCCTATTCTCTTCAGGAGATTAAACTTGTCACTTTACATATCAAAATCTTTGCCTTTCTGACAGCTGAAAATGTTTTTGTTGAGCAGGTCAGAAAGTTCATATGTGGGTTGATATTTCCACACTCACCAAATCTATTCAGTTTAGACATCAGTCACCTTAGACAATAAAAACTGTAAAATTTGATTTCCTCTTTATACTTCAAAATTGTTTTCAGATATTTTGATTCAATTTTACAGGTCATCTAGTTCGTTTTGTTGTTTTGAAATACTATTCTTTTAACGGTTAAGGAATTTCTTTTAGCACCTTTGAATTTAGTGTGTCTGTGTGTGTGTCTTATGTTTTCCTGTTGTTTTGTTGAGGCAAGGTTTGTATTTGTTTATATTTTCTTCCTGGATCTTCATGAGTGTGTCATAATCTGCATTTTGTTAGATAGGCATTATTCTGAATTTACCTCCACTGAATTCGTGCAAGCGTTGGAAATGTATAATTTCCTGTTGTTGGCTAGTTTAATGTTATTATGTTAGCAGGACGACCCTTTTATTCAGGCCTTGTGTCTCACCCAGGTATAGTTTTGGGCATTCATCACATCTTAGAGCATAAATTACATTTTTAGAGTTACAGCTCAGATTTGTCTTTATATTTTTGAATATAGATGTGCTTTCAGACAGTGGTTTCCTTCTTTTATTGTGTTGCCTACCCACATCTTTTTTGTTGCATTTTGTGATACCCCACCCACCCCCGTGTTGTGTGTTGCTCAAATTTTGATGAGGTTAGGGTATGTTTGTTTAGAATTTTGAGGTTGGCATTTGCTTTTAATTATTTTAGTTGTCTTTAAGATTTATTTTATTTTATCTTTTTTGTGTAATTCTATGTGTCTTTTTTATCTTTGTAAATAATTCTGGGTTGTTTATTGTGTGGAGACGAATGCTAGAATGTTTTCTTCTTTTTCATGTTTTATTTTTTTTATTCCAGATTTCAATGGTATTTCTTCTGCCAGTTAGAAACCCTGTTTATTAGTGGAGTTGGGTATTTCTGTTGTAGTGTTTTTGTAGTTCTTCAAGACGTCTTTTAGGAAAGGTTATATCAGCTACTATTGTGCACATTTGTCATGCTAGGAAATTGGGGATAGCTTTTAGACAATTTTTCGGGTAGTGACTCTTGAAATGGAGGTTATGTTGGGTGTCTGTGGGTTTATGGTAAATGTCAGTGATGATGTAATTGTTTTGTTTTTATGAGTATCTAGGAATGACAATTAATTTTGGGGTGCAAGTTTTGGAGTAGATTTTGTAGTTTATCAAGAATCAAGTATTTCATAATGAAATGGCTATCCAACGAATTTAAATATCGAAATTATTGTTTTATGTCTTTATATCTAAACTTATTTTATAAATGGAACTGTGTGTGTGTCCGTTACCTATAGACTCTACAAAACGGCTAGACCGATTTTTCTTGAAAATTTACACGGTTGTACTATAAGCGTCTGCGAGTATTCTTAGCTAGGTTTTGTGTCGAGCTACCCCCGATAAATATCGAAAATCGATAATCGAAAAAATCAGGTTATAGAAGGAATGGTCGATTTTAATCAAATTTGATACACTCATAGACAAAGAAGACATAAGAAACGTGTTCAGAAGTTTCAGAAGGTTGCAGTTCTGACAATAGTGCAGAAAATCGATAATATATATATATATATAAATTAAGATGTGTGTGTGTGTGTGTGAGAGTGTGTTTATCTGCCTGTATGTTTGTATTTTTTTCAGCCCTTTTATTTTTTTTTTGCTTTGGGTTGGTTCTAAGTAGGTATAATTGTAGTTCTTAGTCTCAGCCATGATACCATTTACTCAGAGGACTTATTTAGCCTTCAAAATTCAGTTTTTACGACGAAAAAAAATTATTTGATATTGATACCCGGAAATAAAAATTTGATTTACATCCATTCATTTTTCTTTCAGTCTACGGTTTGCCTTTTCGCTTTAACTGGAAAAAACTATTGCTTTTTAGCCTTTCGTGACAATGTCCAAAGAGTCTGAGCTCCAGGACCATGGATTAGTTTTAAAGCTTTCATTACACCCGAGCAACGCCGGGCTATATTGCTAGTATATATATATATATATATATATATATATATATATATACCTTTTATAAGTTTTAGATATTCTTCAAATCCATGGGTAACATATTTCGCAGCTAAGCAGCCGCTGCTAAAACAAAAATACCAAATATTCTACGTTTTATATATATATATATAGGATATGCAGATAAGATTGTCAATTAACTTAGCAGGTTCATGAAGACTTTAAAGTTTTGTGAGGACACTGTTAAATACCCTTGGAAAGTTAATAATCCACCTCTTCCCTCTAGTTCTGCGTTAAATAATAGGACAGATTGGGTTCTATAGCCTTGGCTGACAACCAGTCTACCACAGAAAGCAATAATATTGCAGGATAATCTTCTGCCCAGTCCGTTATGGCTCTTTCAAGACATGATCGCCTAAGCATGTATCACGTCTGGCACTTAACTAACTTACTGAATATAATAGTTGGAAACATAATTAAAATTTCTACTGAAGGCATAAGAGTAGGGGATCATTTTATATTGTTATAAAGTAATAAACTTATCCCCCACTAATTATTACTTCATAATATAATACATCTCTTCCCCCTCTAGCTATGAGTCAAATAACAGGACAGATTGGGTTCTATAGCCTTGGCTAACAACCAGTCTACGCAGAAAGCAATGGCGACCTACTGCGGGATAATCTTTTTCACCATATGTCAGAAGTCATTACCCTCCCAACTTTCCACACTGTCAGACTCAAAATAATACACATATCATTGAAAATGATCATTCTTTTTTCCATTTTAGTACATATACATTTACAAAGATTATTTTTTTAAAGTTTTTTTCTTTTCTTTTTTTTTTTTTAATCATATCACCCCAAGCAAGGCGATAACGCCACTGATGCGCAGGGAGCTACGTAAGGGTAAAAAGAATGGAAAAGAGAAAACCAGAAACCGCATCCTAAACAGGGAAACAAAGGATGAGCCTCTTCACTGTTCAATAGATGTGGTGGGTATGGTCAGGCGATAGTTTAGTCTATCTACTCCAATTAAATAAAATGGAAAATTAATTCCTTCTCTTTCCAAATGGGTTTTCAGTATTTTTTAAAAAATTTGCTAAAATATAAAAATCAAATTGTATTATAGGAAAAAAAAAAAAAAGTACAATTAAAGAAAAAGCAGAAATTGTATGAACCTTCATAGAAACACAAAAAAGTGGGGGAGTGGAAATATTTATATTACATTTTACTTAAAAGTTTGTTTTAATATAAAAGCAAAGTTTATGAAAAACCTTTGTTAGGCTCATGTAAACATTTATTTTAAAGAAAGAAGCTAAAGATATTTCCGAGTTGGAAGTATTAAAAAAAAATAAATAGGCCATATATATTTTAGTAAATCATGTACAACATTTGAAATAGGGGATATTTTATTTTGCTATACTTTGACAATAGAAAATCTACAACAGGAAATACTGATAGAATTATTAATATTTTCTTATTTTGGTATTTTCTTTTAGTAAAGAAATTGGAGGCATTTCATAGTGACCATGAATAACTTTTTATCTGCCTTTGTCTAAGCCTCTTTAAATGATGTTTAGAAACAATTCTACAAACCATACTCTTTCAGAAACTAGAAGGAAGAAAATTCTTTCTGTATGATATCAATTTTTTTATGTCTGATATCTAGTAAGAAGAGCTTATCTGAATTCTTAGAGGTCACCAGTTCAATATGTCTTTTGAGGGACTATTTCAGCCACTTACTCTCACTTATCAAGGGTACCACAAAGTGTTCTCATATTCGTTTTCTATGTCTACTCAATCCTAATTTCTGACATTTCCAAGAAATAACTGAAAATTTATATCTTCAACTACAACACATCTTTAAAAAAAAAAAAGCAAAAGGTCAACTCTTTCTCTGTTAAATGTTACAAAATTTTAAACAAGACAGTTCTTCTATGTGCCCTGTCCCTTCAGGACGTAGGCGATCATGGTTCTCCACGTCTCCCTATCCTTGTGGCTCTTAGTATGTTCACTCCTGTTACTCCTGGCAACCCCCGTTCCGCCATCCACCTGATCAGGCCCTGCATATATGTTATCCACTGCCTTCCCTGTCTCTCTTTTCCTTCTATCTGCCAATCAGTATCAAGTTCTCCAGGCTCTCCTTCCTCACTGCGTGTCCCACGAACTTCAGTTGTCTCTTCCTGATGCTCCAGTATTAATTTCCTTTTTGTTGCCATTCTTTCCAACACCTCATCGTTGCTTGTGCTCAGTCCATGATATCCGCAGCATCCTTCTGCTTCCAGTTTTATCACATTTTCGATGATATTGTCCAGCATTCACTGCCGTATTGAAGAACTGACATCACATAGCAATCCAGCACTCTTTTCTTTGTTTCTGAAGTGAGATTTTCCGCAGTATTTAGTACTTTACTCAGCTTCTGGAACGCGTCCTTTGCCATGCCAATTCGCCTTCGGATCTCTGTGTCGCACGTTCCATCTCCTGTTAGAACACTTCTAGGTATTTAACCTTTTCTAATAAAACTCCAAACAAATCATAACATGCAATACAATACTAAGTACTACTACTGGATAAGTATTTCCAGCTAGGTTAAGTGCTCAAACCTGACGATTACTAGTAGTCAACTGATATAATCTTTTAAAATTGTCCAAGATTATTGGTTAGCTATTACTCTAAATAAAATTTTAAAAATAAGGATATTTTTTAGCATCTTGCTGATGTTATATAACTTATTCTTTTCGTGTAATGGGAAGATATAGCCAGAGGGAGAAAGTAGCTCCTCTGGAACTAAGCATATACAACTTACTGATCCTTCAGTCAGTTAAATGCCATACATGATACACGCTTTGGGTGATCATGTCTTGAAAGAGACATGACTGACTGGGCAGAAGATTATCTCGCAGTAGGTTACCATTGCTTTCTGCGGTAGACTGGTTGCCAGCCAAGGCTATAAAACAATCTGTCGTATTATTTAACCTATAACTAGAGGGAAGAGATGAATTAATACCTTGATCTTAATATTGATCCTTAAGCAATCTTAAAAAAACACACACAAGTTTATTTTATGTAACCGAAGTCTGTCAGTAATTTTTCTCAATCATATTTAAATATGAAAAACATTTCAGTGAATAATTATTAATACTAGTGTACAAATGAAAGTATTTTTAGAGAATTTTCTGAAATATGATTAAATGACACACGCACACAGACACACACACACACACACACACACACACACACACACACACACACACACACACTCATTAAAAATATGAGCATACATAATGAAGAAAAAATGCCCCAAAATTAATAAAATAAGTTTTATTGTTAAATTTTTTTTGTTGTTATTAAAAAAGAGAAGAGACCAGAGGATTTTTTTGATTATTGAATCACATCTTTTTAAAACCTTATGAATTTTGGTTAAAAATGTTTTGGTTTTTTTTTGCATCAACTGGTGACCATAAATTAGTATGGAAATTTTAGCTAAAACACACTGATTTGGAAATTATTGCAAAAATCAGATAATTGTTAGATTTTAATAAAACAATCACAATATAAAAATTAATTAAATTAATTTTGATATAGTTTTTAGAAAATGTTAGTAATAAAATATTTTTTTTAATTTGTTAAACCCACCCACCACCAACTTAATTTTATAACATTTCAAGAAAATTGTTTTTGTAGTGCTTAATGCTCATGAAGTATGGGGGAGAGTGTCAAACAGGACCTCCAGTTACAGATAATCTGCCGTGAGCTTCAAAATAAAAAATGAAATAAAACTAAAACATTTAATTAGAAATGCTTTTAATTGCTTTAATGTATAAAATATATTATAGACACTATTTTCGGAAAGAGAAAATCATTTTTTGATAAGAGAATATGAATTTTTACAAGAGTTGCTTTTCATTTTTTAAAATTTTATTTAAATGATTTATAAACTTTCTAACATTGAAAATGCTTTAGTAATTTGTAAAAGTTAAGTGATATTTTTATTGAATAAAATTATACTTACTAATTATAAATGGAATAAATAGGTTACTACCACAATTCGGTCAGACCCGCAAATATTTTAAAAGAATTCTGAATTTATTATCATGCATATAAATTTATCAACCTGCAAATACAGATATTCAAATGCGACATCATCATAAAATAAGAATGGTAACTATAGTAAAATTAAGTGGTAATTTTTCTAACATTCCCTCACTGCTACCTTGAAACTTCTGAATATCGTTTCTTATGTCTTTGCCTATGAGTGTATCAAATTTCATTAAAATCAAACCACTCGCTTCTATAACCCGATGATTATCGATATTTATCGGAAGTACCTCCTTTTCCCTTCTTCTATAGACACTCGCAGACGCTTATAGTACAACTGTGTGTAAATTTTCAAGAAAATCGGTCCAGCCGTTTCAGAGTCTATAGGTAACGTACGTACACACACACACACAGACACACACACACACACACACACACACACACACACACACACACACAAGAGTTCATTTATTAATAAGTTTAGATAGATATCAATCTACAGTATATACTTTTGAAATTTAAACTGAATCCTTCAATAAATTTACATGGGACAATAGCCTTGTGAATTAAAGCATTCATTCATGAACTTGGTATTTTATGTGTTGTGATTTCAATCCGGGGCTGGGTGGCTGTATATTGGACTCCATGAAAACAGGACGAGCAATAACTGAGCAGTACTAAAAAATAAGACCTAGTCAAGATATCCCTGAACTATAAGGGGTATAGCCAGGATGATCTACCCTATAAATTAAATAAAGGTTTCACTTTGAAATTCTTGTAGAGTTACCCAAATCTATATACACCTGATGAAGGCTAGAGGGTAAAGGCTCATGATAACAACAATGATGAAGACAATAATCCAAATGTAAATAGTGTAAATAATGATAACTTCTCATCCCAGAAAAGACAAGTCATTTTACAATGAATCTAAATAAAACTAATATCTCATTTAAGTTATTTCTATAAAAACACTGAAAACATTGGATTCTTCCTTCAAATGTCTGAATCAGTAATTAACACTGTTCAGTAGCCACTGACCATTTGAAGGTATTATGTTTTTGATGTTGCACCATATTTTGAGTGTAATGTAATTTATTTTGTGATTTTTTAAAAAACATTCTTTAAAAACTATCACATGAGATAAAGTGTGTGTGTGTGTGTGTGTGTGTGTGTGTGTGTGCGTGTGTGAAAACAAATAAAAGCAAAAGGAAAACTTATTTTTAGCCCAATGTATTCAAACATTATTGTTATGGACATTGTTCAGTTCTGATCATAATAGTTTGGGATGTGGTTGTAATTATTTTTGATGTAGTTTAGATTGGAAAGTGTATTTTGGATAGTAAATGTTATGGAGTTAGTAGGTAGTATTATGTATCTGTTTTTATTAATCGTTGTTATTGTTATCTTTTTTTTTTTTTTTTTTTTTTTTGCGGTTATATATTCTGTACGCCTTACTTTTAGCACTGTGGATGAAATAAGAAGAGGATATTGGAGGTCTTTGAAAATGTTTTCTATGTATATTTCTCCTTTAGGTAAATATTAGAAGTCTTCGAATCCTTGGTGCTCTTAAATAGAATTCTACAATTATTTCTGATTTAGTCTTGTTACACTGGTGGGAATATAAATCAAACCAGGTCATTCTTGTTAAGTAGCTGTTCTGTAAACCTCAAGCCAGTTCATTATTTCTCTGCAGCAAGATATAGAGGAAGGGTAAAGTGTGGTTCAGATAAAAATAAAGTCTATTGTGGATTCAAGATTGTTGGATTTATTATGAATCATCTAAATGAGCATTCTTAATTTGTAAAACCAATAAGATATTCGTTCTTGTTATATAAATACTTGTTACAAAATAAAATCTTTGCATTGCTTTTGATGGCGTATACATATCGACTAAGTTTGCTTTTCTTTATATATTGTCTTTGAATATACACACTATACAAATATTATATATACTACTTAATGATCTGTGAGGTGTCAGATTTTCCAAGGCCTCTTTTCCTCACTTGTATTCCCAGAAATTTCTTATCCTACGTATAATTGTCGTATTTGTTCTCATCTATTTAGACTTCCTCATCGTTCTGGCCATCATGTTCTTCTGAAGACCTCATCGCCTATTACCTCAGGGCTCTCTCTATCGTTCTGGCCATCTCTTATTCTTCTGAAGAACCTCATCGCCTGTTACCTCAGGGCTCTCTTCTAGCAGATTTCTGGCCATCTTATTCTTCTGAAGAACCTCGTCATACCTGTTACCTCCGACTCTACCTATCGCTCTGGCCATCTTATACTTCTGAAGAACCTCATCGCCTGTTACCTCAGGGCTCTCTTCTATCGTTCTGGCCATCTTATTCTTCTGAAGAACCTCATCGCCTATTACCTCAGGGCTCTCTTCTTCTATCGTTCTGGCCATCTTATTCTTCTGAAGAACCTCATCGCCTATTACCTCAGAGCTCTCTTCTATCGCTCTGGCCATCTTATTCTTCTGAAGAACCTCATCGCCTATTACCTCAGGGCTCTCTTCTATCGTTCTGGCCGTCTTATTCTTCTGAAGAACCTCATCGCCTATTACATCAGGGCTCTCTTCTATCGTTCTGGCCATCTTATTCTTCTGAAGAACCTCATCGCCTATTACCTCAGAGCTCTCTTCTATCGCTCTGGCCATCTTATTCTTCTGAAGAACCTCATCGCCTATTACCTCAGAGGCTCTCTTCTATCGTTCTGGCCATCTTATTCTTCTGAAGAACCTCATCGCCTATTACCTCAGGGCTCTCTTCTATCGTTCTGGCCATCTTATTCTTCTGAAGAACCTCATCGCCTATTACCTCAGGGCTCTCTTCTATCCTCTGGCCATCTTATTCTCTGAAAACCTCATCGCCTATTACCTCAGGGCTCTCTTCTATCGTTCTGGCCATGTATTCTTCTGAAGGGCATAATAACTACCTCAGGGCTCTCTTCTATCGTTCTGGCCATCTTATTCTTCTGAAGAACCTCATCGCCTATTACCTCAGGCTCTCTTCTATCGTTCTGGCCATCTTATTCTTCCTGAAGAACCTCATCGCCTATTACCTCGGGGCTCTCTTCTATCGCTCTGGCCATCTTATTCTTCTGAAGAACCTCATCGCCTATTACCTCGAACTCTCTTCTTCATCTGTGAAAGAATGTTTGCCCATTCATTGTTAATATAGGAGAAGAAAATGTATTACATAGAAGTTCAACACTCTTTTCCTGATTAAATGTTCTTATTTTTTAATATTTTACCTTAGTTTCATGAAGGCATCTTTCACTATTCCAGTGTACCTTCATACTGCTTTATTCATATTACCAATCATCCATTTTCTGATGTCACTCACAACCACCAATATTCAGCATTTTGATTCATAAAAGTAATTCTCTGGATTTTTTTTTTTTTGTCAATTCATATTTTTTTTTTTTTCGAAATAACAACCCAGTTGATATTTGAAAACAGGAACTACAAGGAAACTTATATTTTCAATCGGAGACAGCTGAAATGTTTAATGAAGAAAGCAGGCCTAGAGAATTTAATACTGACAGGACATGCTGAAAACGACAGGAACAATATTTTCATGGCTTCTGCTCTGACGAATTTGGGTTACTGAATTGCCCCTCCACAAGAATTTACTCAGGCAACCAGACTGGCAACAAGGTCTCACCCTTTTACAGTTCGATCAATAAATGTGAGCGACAATTCTATTCCACCAGATTCTTTTCTCGCGTTTCTCCTTTTAATGAACTCCTTCCATGTCTTTCCTTTCCTGACGAAGGAATAACCTTCAGAGATTTCAATGCAAAATCCAGTTACATCTCTTATCCGCTGACCCAGCCTTTCTACATCACCCCATATATCTTGTTCTTTTCCTTTTCTCTCTACCTTCACAACTGTCTTCACTCCTGTGTTCATATCCTTCTCTTGCCTTTTCTCTTTCCTCCTTGTAGCTTTTTCGTCTTTGTCTTCACTCTCCTCCTGCCTAATACTTAAACTGTCTTATATAACCCCCAGCACATCAGTGGTGTTAACGCCTTGCTTGAGGTGAAATGATTAAATAAAAAAGTATTAAAAATAAAACGGAGTGCAAAGAGCAAATAACCTCCTTTCGTCTCGTCTCGTTCCAGAAAACTGAAAAAACAGGGAAGGGATGGGAAGGTACTTTCTATGGTAGACTGGGTTGCCAGCAAAGGCTCTAGAACTTAATCTGTCCTGTTATTAAAAAAAGATGTAGAGGAACAGAAAATAGGAAGTTGTGGAAAGCATGATAATACACAACCCAAACGGATTTAACACTAAAAAAAAATAAAAGTAAAAAAATAAGAAAGTTTTTCAAGGAACAAAAATGTAGATGTAAAAAAGTTGCATTATGCTAATCTTTCAAGAGTTCTACTAGCCTTGAAAATCAGCATACGTATTCTTGGCATTTTTTGGGTGGGGGTGTCTGTTACTGAAAAACCAGGCATATTACTTTTTATGTTTCTTTTGTTTGTTTGTTTTTGCCAACAAAGAGAATATGCATTTTTTTTATGCAGAAATCTAAAAATAAAATGTCTATTAATTTGTATGTTAAATTATTTCCACTTGCGATGTTGACTTGTGTTTGTAGTGAGCCCATTATTAGTGGCTATGCATTGACAGTTTTTTTTTTCATTAAGTGGAAATTGATATGTTTTGCTTTCAGTCTGCTTTCAAAATAAATCTACCCACACCACATTGATTGAATGAATGAAAGAAAATCGTCAGAGAAAAAGAAAGGGAATAGTAAAAACTACGGAAGTTACGGTGAGCAATCTAGTGAACTCTTCCATAGATAAGCTAAAAATGCCATGTTTGCCCTCTGTTTAAGTGCGCGTCTTTGTTCAGCTGATGTCAGTCTGACTTCCCTTGGAGATGAGGAGAGACTATCTTTTGTGGGTCAGCTATTTGATATTTAGGTCGGAGCTTGGGTAAGGTGTAACAGACTAAAAAGATTAAATATTTGGCCGGTCGTTTTAACCTGAAGTTGTTTGAAATGGTAAGTAAATTTTTCCACTATTTATTCTTTTGATTTTCTGGTATACACACACAATTAGGTACCTCACTAAATCGCTGAAAAACAGCATAATGGCATCGTATGAATTAAAAAAACTTAATAAAAACGAACTTTTTCTAAACTCAAAATGTGTGAAGGAAAGATCAAAGTATTTTTAATTATTTTAAAAAATTTTAATCACTTCTTAATACGTTTGAAATTTTGGTAAAAATCTTATGATTTTATCGAGTAAGCAAATCGTTCCGAGAGTTTGCAATGGAAAACGTAATAACTCGGTTTTTTTTTTGTTTTTTCCGATAACAAACACATAAATTGGAAAATTTTGCAAAAATCAAATAATTATTGAATTTTAATGAAACTTTCAAGACTTATTAACGAATGATTGAAATTATTTTTGAAAAATCTTGGTAAAAATATTATTATATATGTTTTTTTGTTTACATCTGTTGCCCCACTCCACGTAAATTTTGTTGCGAAAATTGGTTTTAACACCAGGACATTGGCGAATGTAAATTATCTAATTAAAATACTTTAAACTTAATAAAAACGAACTTTTTCCATCAAAATGTTTATAATATTGGAAAGTATCAAAATATTTTTTAATTATTTAAAAAAAATATTTAATCCTTCTAATACGATCGAAATTTTGGTAAAATCTTTTTGTTAGTTTTAGCAGATAAGCAAATCGTTACGAGTTTACAATGGAAAACGTAATAACTCAGTTTGTTTGTTTTTTTTACCGGTGACAAACACATTAAATTGTAAATTTTTGCAAAAATCAAATAATTGTCAGATTGTAATGAAACTTTCGAAATTATTAAAAAATGATTGAAATTATTTTTTGAAATTATTATTTTTTAAAACATCTTGGTAAAAAAAATATTATTTATGATTTTTTTTACATCTGTTACCTCACTCACGTAAATTCGGGGAATTTTTAAGAAATTAAATTTTTGTTGCGAAAATTTGGTTTATTAAGTTGAAACGCAGGACATTGGCGAATGTAAATCATCTATTATTTTTTGAAAAATTTTGCCTGTTTTCGAAAAATCAACTTGCAATATAGTAAAATAAAAAATGCAATATAACTCTAACATTTAAGCTTTTAATTGCTTGAATAAATTATATAGATTAAGGACATTAGTACCAAGAATAAAAGAATTTTTCGTTTACTAATGAAATTTTAAAAGAATTATTTTTTCCTTTTTTATTTTTTTTATTTATTTTTAATTATAATAACTTATAAAAGTTCCAAAAATATTTTAAAATACTTCAAAGATTTCTTGGAATTAATTTATAAAACTATTAGGCGAAGATTGTATTTACTAATCCAAAAATTAAAAGGTTTAATAAAAATCCTTGTGCCTCCCTATGTTTAAAATAATAAACTTTGTGTGTGTGTATTTGAAGTTTTTTGTACAGTAATTTCTATGTGTAAACCAAAAGCTCATGTGTTTCAGGGATTCTTCCCCTTAGAGGGAAAAACATTTATACAATTATATCACTTTGTGATCGCCATACCTTATCTCTCATCCATCAACTTATTAACACATTTGAAATATGGAGGACAGGTAAAAAGTTCAACTCTGTGATTAAGAAATAGTTTTATTCTAAATTTCATGCTATAAATGAGTAATACTTGTAAATCAGATTAATTTTAACATTACATTTGCTAATTTTCTAAAAAAATACTGTCACAGATGTATATTTTTATTTTTTTAAAACCGAGAATTAACTTTTTGTTTACAAAATGAGTCGATTGTTCAGAAATGTCGAAAATTTAAAAAGTTTAAAAAAAAATTGAAAAATTTCAGATTCCAATGAATATAATTCCTGTTTGAAATACACCAGAATTTTGCTTTCTGGAAATAGTAAAGTTAATCATTTAGCTTTCAATTAAAAATGTTTAAAGAAAACTTTTTTTATCTTTAAAAATTCATTTTAAAGTGACTTATTGAAAATGAGTGGAGGCACCTCCCACAAAATAGAGATGGAGGAAAAGATTAAATAAAATATATATAGTGAAATTATGTCTCTCTAGTTTTTATTGTTTCTTCAGGGGACCATCCAGCAGGCATTACCTCTCCTTCAGAAGTAGGACTGGGGTCCTAAAAAAAGAAATTAAGGAGAGTTGAGCAGTTTTTCCATAGTATTGTTGTACAGGTTAAAATATTTTAAATCTTGACCTTGTGTCACATTCAGTGACAACGTGGGCTGCAAAATACTTTTTGTTCAGCAAATTTGCCGAACAAAAAAGAAACTTATTTAATTGAAATTCATCTTAAAACAAACATATCTCAAATGCGCTTTTCCCTATTTGTTTAATAATCATTTACCCCAAAGGAGAAAGTAGTGCGACTGGTGTGCAGGGGGTTACAATGAGAGAAAATGCATAGTACAGGGGATGCTGAAGAAGGCTAAGTTTTGGATGAGATTTAAGGAAATAGATGATGGCAATTGACAATGCGTTTAAACTTTTTGTTGATATAATTATCGGGCAGCAAGTATATGGAAGAGAGTTTCTTGCAAACAGAAGAACAGGAAAAGAAACAGGTAGAATAGAAGTGGTGGTTACATTTGACTATTTTGACATTAAAAGGGTGGGACCTAGATGCCAATCTAGTAGCACGAGAAATAAATTCATGTTGTCAGGGCACAGGGAAAGACGCTTGTAAAAGCAGAAGCTGCAAAAATATTTGGAGAAAGACAGGGGAAGCACATCCCATTGGTGAGAAAGTGACTGATTTTGAGTTACTAAGTCATGATCAGTTACATTGCAGATCCTTCTTTGGATTTTGTTGAAGAACACCCCATCTCCCGGGGGGGTGGCTTAAACATGAATAGCAGGAGCACCCAACCGGATATGGCAACAATATTCAATGATTGGACAAAAAAATTCATTTTGGCTTTCACAGAATCCAAAACAAAAAAGCCCCTTTATCACATGACTTCTCAAAAGTTAAAAAAAAAAAACTAAATGAAAAACTTCAGAAATTTGTTATCGGGATTTGTTTTCATATGTTACTATCCTTGAAGAATCCAAATTACAAATTACATTTTTCATTTTTTATTTTATTTTATTTATTTATTTATTGCCTTTAAGCAATCAGGTGCATATTTATTTTGGCTTTCATGAGTTGGAGCAATTTACAATGAATTTAATTTGTTAACTGCCCCACCTCTTATTAATTTTTGTAAAATTTAATAAAAATATTTCTATATAAAAATATTTAATGTATTTGTTTGAAAATTATTTTTAATAAATACTGAATATTTGCATATATTTAAATGCAATGAAATGTGTTATGACCAGCTTTAAACGTGATTTTATTAAGTGTGGGTTGTTTGGATTTAATGTAGATGGCCTCCAATATCTGAAGGTTCTTTTAAAGTGTGTATTAATAGAAAACTATTCAAATTTTTAGAGAATTTTTATCCATTTATTTCAACTGAAATTAAAGCCAAAATACGATGTTTAAGCAGCTCATGATTAAACATAATAGACTTTCATTGTCTCTTATATTTAACAATATATATATGACTGATATATGTATGTATATATAAATGGATTAAAAACTTAATTGGGCGATTAAAGTTTATTGCGTTACTGGAAAGGCATGGAAAGGAAATCTGATTCCTTTTACGCCGAAAAATATGCCATTGAAGATTCACAAGTCACTTAGAATGACCTACAATGACATTATTGAAGTCTTGAAAACTTTTATCAGAGTAAACATCCGTTAAAACGCTTCAGAAGTGGAGCCAAAAATGTCGATGCACAGACTTTTAGAACTCATTTGAAAAAATATTATCTAATATTTCCTCCCTTGCTTACGAAAAGTAAAAATGAACTATTAGAAGAAAGAAGAAAAAAAAACACATACTTCTTTCAACCATACAAAACATTATTGCAACTCAACACATACACACACACACAAAGTGTGTGTGTTCGTGTATATATATTTTTGATATGTATAGAGTGAATCAAAATTCTGTTAACATTTATAATTTTTTTGTTACAGGTTTACCTTACCTTGGAAACTGACTGACATTGGAGCACAGAAGGGTGGTTGCAAACTTGATGGAAGCATTTGTGGTAGCAGCAATTTGCTGAATGATTTTCAGATTATCACTTACCAAATTTATCGCATCTATGACAGGTTTGTATCCACTGGATCAGTAAAAGACAACTCTCAAGGAAATGAAAGGCAATCCAGAACAGGCAGACGTAACTTGAACTTGCTACCATGCAACAGGCTTTACTACTGAGTTCATCTAAATTGACAAGACGTTGCAGTCTGAAAACAGGGATTCCACAGAGAACAGTATACCGAATTCTATCAGACTTTGGCATGCAATTACATAACAATCGTCAACAAGTTGTCTAAACTTTGACGGCTCAGTAAAAATGGTTTCAAGCAGAATGCCTGAAATGTCAAATGGGATTCAGTGATGAAGCCACCTTTCATACAAGTGGTCATGTTAAGAAACATAACACCATTTTCTGGGGTACCAAAAATCCATGTATCATTTGAGAGCATGAATGGGCCCCCCAGAAAGTAAATGTGTGGTGTGCTCTAACTGCTACTGTTGTAATTATTGTACATATTTTTTACAAGTTCAATGGTGACTGCTAATGTTTATTTACAAATGCTGCAAAAGTTTGCCATTGATAACATATCAGATGAGCAGGCTATTTCCAACAGGATGGTACACTGCCTCATTTTTTAAACTGTTCAAGCTTGTCTTGATCAAACTTTCTAAATCATTGGATGATTTCACCATTGGCAGGGGAGTGTGGTGGCCATGCCAGCCGGCCACCACCTCCCCCTGATCTGACACCATGTGACTTTTGATTATGGGGTATAATAAGGATCACATGTATAGCAAAAAAGTTAGACACATCAAAAATCAGGACAGAATAAAAGGTGTAATGTCAAACTTTTATGCATGGAATGTGTCAAGGCACTTAATTATACTGTTGATTGCTGGTTTGCACATCGATCATGCTATGGTGGACAGGTGGAGATTGTTCAGTAAACACTGAATAAATGATTCCTTTCGTAATAGTGTTAACATAATTTTGACTCACTCTGTATATATTGCTTGTAAATGTAATGTGTGTGTGCGTGTGTGTGTGCAAAATTAAGAAGTACTATTCCATGGTTAAACTTCACATATAGATATTAAATATTCATCAAGTTTTATTAGACCTCAACAGAATGCAAAAAGCACTGGACGGCCGTTTCAGTCGTATATTTGGGACTCATCAGCAGTGCGCATCCACTGCCGGGAATTGAAATCCAGCCAGTTGTATTTATCAAGCAAATGTCATACCAACTGTACCACTGGCCCAGTGACGAAGAGGTAACGAATTAAACTCGATAAAGCACCGCTCATTGACATATTCCGTGGTGAAACTCATCCAGCAGAAGTAGTTGTGGCTCTGGGAGGCCTCCATGTTGAGTCTGAGGCCCTGTGGGTAGATAAATGGATGTTCAACATTGCCATCACTAGTGATCACTCGAAACACCATGATGTTAACTGGATATATCATCCAGCTCTTTCTAAATCCTTTGTGTTTGTCCTCAGATTAACACCCAAATCAGTCAGTTAAGTGCCATATAGTAGTACACGCTTCGGGTGATCATATCTCGAAAAGAGACATGACTGAATGGGCAGAAGGTTATCCTGCTTTCTGCAGTAGACTGGTTGCCAGGCAAGGCTATACACAACTCAATCATCGCTTATTTAACCCATAACTGGAGGGAAGAGACAGATTAATACCTTTCCCAAGGGTATTTGCGCGTAAGTGAATGCAAGGAATTCAACTGAATTCGAACTCCGGCTCCCGATTGTTCTGATTCGATATCCACTGCACCACAACGCACATCCGGTGCAAATGTAAACGATGCTACGTCCATTTTCTGACTTCTGTTGGAGTGAATTGCGTAATGGTGATCTTTTCTCACGAACCAATTCCCAACTGACCCTACTATACTGTGTCGTCGACAAAATAAAAAAACAACTTACAATGCTCATTCACGAAATCAAAATATTAAATGGCGACCATTTACCCATCGCACCCCGAATATGTGCATTTTTTTCCCCCTCTTTCTCTATTACTAACTATTGAAGTTGAGTTTTCTTTTCTTTTTAATGTTTGAATGATTGCATTAATAATTAAGAGTGATGCCAGGACGAAGGCATCCATTCAGAGCTGATGATCTCCAGTCTATCTACGACGAGGCGCTCATCGACATTTACTCAGTGACTTTTGTGTGTTTGCGTCTATGAATTTGTGTCAGTCATCCTATTTAATGTCTCTTATTATTTGTATAAATCTTTGTCCGTGGAGTCTTTCTTCGCTCAAGGCTGACTATGTGTTACCCCACACCCACGCACATACACCTTTAAGGACGACAGAGCCATATGACTTTTTGGTCGATTCACCCCATCATGATGTGAGTGAGGGTTGTCGTCTCTGCTAAGAAATAATTATACACGCAATTTTAAAATATTTTTATGCCGCTGAAACAATTGAATTCGTCATGAGTGTGGGGAGGCGTGGTGAAGCGCTTAATGCAAAATGTCCCCTGATCTCGTATAAGTTTTACAACCTCCAAATGGAGTTTTTATGAATTAAGTTTATTTTATACTGATCATAGTATGTTGTGTGTGTGTGACGTGTAGGTCGGTTAAAAATTCATTCACGTATGTCAAGAAAGAAAGAGGAAGTGTAATATAGAGTTGAAAAAAAGCAAGATTTAATTAGAAGAAAGACTGCTAAAGTAAATGTTAGTATTTGTAGCGATGTAATTAAAACAAAAGATTAAAAAGAAAAGATAACTGGCAAATTATGCTTGTGAAAGAAGAATAGATAGAGCAAAATTGGAAGAGTCAAATATTGGAACAAAAAAAAGAAGGTAGGGCTTTTCAACAGAGAGATTGAAAGAAGAGAAATTTAAATATATTTGAGAGTTGACAGAGAAAGAATTTATATTTGAGACTATAACTATATAAATATCACGCTTAGGTAAGAAAAGGTATGAAAAAGAAAATAACTTATTTAAGTAGTAGCAGTGTTCTTTCTCTACTAATAAAATCGAGTAGTGAACAGTTATTTTCCTTTCTGTCTAATGAACAAACCGATCCATTCATGACACACACTCCGGCCGTTGTTACATCAATTCTGATCTTCACTTTTTTTCTGTCTTCTTTAAAAATGTTTTACTGGTTGTTGCCTTGAAATTTTTTGTTAAACTTTTGATAGACGACCAGCTGTGTCGCATTTTTATTATTTATTTTTACTTTCTGAGCGAGATGTTGGGTAGAAAA
Source organism: Ascarosepion bandense (assembly GCA_037127315.1). NCBI lineage: Eukaryota > Metazoa > Mollusca > Cephalopoda > Sepiida > Sepiidae > Ascarosepion > Ascarosepion bandense. Next base: position 12,856 of record JBBBDQ010018257.1, on the reverse strand, counting down.
AGCCGGCCAGAAATGACCTGAGGCCCATCCTAAAGGTTGATGAGTGCTCTTTTTTTCTTTCTCTTTCTCTTTCTTTTTCTTCTTCTCTCTTTTGACTTTATGTGACTCTCTGAAAAAATCGCATTTTCTTTGCTGTTTCTGATTTTCAAAATAAAACCTTTTTTTGGTCGAGCCTTAAATAATTTTATTTCAATTTTATTCCTGTTGCTCTCTCTCTTTCTCTTTCTCTGTTCCCCGTCACTTTTTTATTTGCTCTCTCTCTCATCCTTTCCTTTCTTTTTGATTCAATCCCGATTCAGATAATTTAATTCTGTACCACCCCACCTCTCTCTATATTAAATCCACTTCAACTCACAATCCTTAACTGTCAGCATACAGATTTTATTTTTCCACAAAATTCCAAATAAGCCTTATGTACAAAACCTAGTCTGATACAAGGCCATGTAGAGTTTTCATTTTGATCTAATCCACTCTCTAATCTTATGAACTACAGGAAATGTGTGCCATAGCAAAACACCCAAAACTATTTATTCGGCTTAACCTGGCACAAGCCGCAAATGAGGGGTGCTCAATGAAAAATCAGTCGCACTACAGTAGTAATCGTATGCGAGAAACATCCTAATTCAGTTTTAAAGTTATAAAATATAAGATTAATTGGAAATAATGGCAAATCTCTTTCCTATTCTAACAAAAAAGTAACTTTAAAAAAAAACCTTTTTTTATTTTTATTTTTTAAATCATATCACCACGAGCAAAGCGGTAATGCCACTGATGTGCGGGGGGCTACATAGGAGTGAAAAGATTAGAAAGAGAAAACCGGAAACCATCTAAACGAAACAAGAGATGAGCCTCTTCACCTGTTCAATGAACGAGGGTGGAGTGTGAACCGGGCGATAGTTTAGTCTATTGATTTTATCAAAGAGAAAAAGAAAATTACTCTTTTAAAAATATTTTTAGAGGTCCGTTAAATGCTGCAATTTGTAAACGGACACAAGGGGGTTCGCTTTAGTTTTTAATTCACCTAAATTGTAAATTTTAAAACCACCTAACAACACAAAAAGGTCATCACACATCTTTCCTAATTTTAAGTGCTGATTTTTCAATTTTTGTCGGCATATGTCATTTTCTTTTCAGAATGTAAAAATTTTAATTCTCGAAATAAAAAATTTATAAGAATCATGAAATGAAAACGGAAACCAGAGAACTGTCGCATTTTAAAAACTTTTTAATAAATGCTAAAAAAATAGGATGAGTGTAAAAAAAAAAAAAAAAGTTGTATAGTTAGTTTTACTTTTTTATTTCTATCTAACTTTACTTTAAAAACATATTTAGAAATACTGTAATTTAAAAATTAACAAGACTTGGTGATTTCAATAATATTAAAAACAAATCTCGAAATAAGTACAAATTTTGACTATATTTCAATAAAAGTAAAAGTAAATTGTATTTTTTTTTCCTGACTAGAAAACTTGAGTAGAGTCGTAAAACTGTAGAGTCGTAAAAGATTTTCCATACTTTTTAATTTATTCAAACTAATGTTTCTATCTTGATTGTTATAGTATCATAGACACAACAAAAAAAGCAATGATAACTGAATGTCAAAATCGCCTAACATTAGATTTCAAGGCTTCGAAGAGCACCATTGATGTCTTTCAGATTGGCGACTTAGTTTCTATAGAAGTTGGTTGCTGTAATCAGTTGATTATGAGTTCAATCCCTGGATCAGTAGATACAACATAATGCGATAATCTACATATATTCCATATCCAAATAATGGACACGAAGATAACCTGCTTAGGTACTTGACTGAAACCCTCAGGCCACAATATGCTGCAATCTTTGCAGACATGTTACATTTCATGACCGACTGTTACTACTACTTACAACTAGTCTAGGCATCTCATTACCAATAAGCCAGAATCATGACCATAAAAAATCGAATATATAAAACTAAACCATCCAAACAAAAAACACTTAACATTTCTTTCTCTAACATCCATGAAACATTGTATCGCTTTTGCCATGTGGAATTGTTCCTCTTGAAAATCCTCCAAACATCCCCGATCTCTGCGAAACTAACTCTGCAAACCCCTTCTCTAATTTTTCAATTCTTGGCGACCTTCCTCTCTTAGGAAGAACTCTAATGTCTACATGCATGGCCTGGAAGTTTATGTCAATGAACATCTCCCTTTGGCTAGGAAGGTCTCTCTTGAAGCTCCAGACCATTCTTACATGTCTCTACCTCTCTCTATTAAACTATTAAACTATATTGCTCCCCTTTCTCTATGACTGCTGATAACTAGATGGTATTTCTGACACTATAGACGAGGCCATTTCACTACATACATTTGCACATGTATACATGTTTAGTGACTTTAATACCATCATGACAACTCGCTTAAACATTCTGTCACCGATCTTGCTGTTGTCCAATCTCTGAACTTCTCAATCACTCACTAAAGTCGTGGATTCCCCCACACATTTCCCAAGTAATCCTGAAGGAAATGTTTCTCTTCTAGATTTCTTCTTTACCTCGATCCTTGACTCATGTCATGCTATGCCGCTCTTCACTCTTGGAAATTCTGACCATGCAGTGGTATCTGGAAATATTTCTTTCTGCTCCCCCTGCATCCAAGAATCATGTGCAGAAAAAATATTACCAACAATACATTTTTGAAGAAAAAACTACCATAACACATTTTTGAAGGAAAACAAAATATCCTCAACAGCATATTTGAATACAAAACTGAAAACATTCCAGAAAAATATTTAAAAATGTAGACATTTAATTTTAGAGAAGAGCACATTAATGCCACACAAAATTACAGACAGTTGATTTCCTGCATGAAATATTTAGCAAAAAAAAAAAAAAAAAAGCTTTCCAATTTTTAATTTTATTTTCTGAAGTATGAAATATTAAAAAAAAAAAGGCTTAAATAATTAAATTAACCATTGGAACTTTTTTTTTACATGTTTTGTTTTTGTTTGAAAAAAAACGCTTCTTTTTTTTTTTTAATATTTCTTTTGTTTCAAAATTACGGAAATATTCACATTTTTTTGTTGAACAAATGAATTTTTAAAACGTCAGAATTAGAATTAAATATAAAGAGCTTATTTTTAAGAATTTTCTTTTAGTCGCATTTGACACGTGAATTTGATTTCTGTGACATAATCTAGCAACCATCTTAGATATTACATATTTTGCAGGGCAAATGTACACAATGGGCTCCATCGTAGGAAACATAATTACGTGTTGCATTTTGACCGGCAATAGTTAATAAATACATGGTAGTTTTCTTAGCTGTAAAAGTGGTCACATGGTTGTAAGTGCAACTAAACATTTATGTATATATGTGATAAAGGATTTTTTTCCATATATATATATATATATATATATACATATACAAAATGCTTTTCTTATAAATATATTTACAAAACACACAAAAATATTTGGTATACTAAAGAGTAAATTTATTCAATAAAATTGCCATTGGCTTCAGCCACAGTCTCCAAACAATTTTGGAATCTCCTCCAACTCTTCTGGAAGTTTCTTTGTTGAAGTTGGCAAATGCTACCATAATTCTTACCTTCAGTTCATCTTCGGTGTTATAAGGAGTTTTGTTGGTTACTCTACAACTCGCTGCACCCCTACATAATAAGTAAGGGAGAACTAGGAGGTCATACATGTAAGGGATCATGTAGTCACTGTATAATTGCTTGGAGTAAGATAATTAAAAAGAAAGTTTGATCATTTGCCATACAACCAGAATGGTATTGGATTTTCTACTGCAACAGTTGACAAACAGAAATTGCTTGGTTAAGTTAAATGTCTGTCTCTAAGAATCAACCACATTTTAGCATTTTGCAGTTCATCATTAGTTGGATTGAAAAATGGTCTTGACTACAGTTTGGCTCAGTCAACATTGACTTGGTTTTGTAATACCATATTTTAAACAAAAATAGGTGGGTGGGTGTTTGGAGTTGTTCTTGTAGCTTTCCTTTATTTTATAAGAGAGCCATAAATTTGCCTATCATCCACTTCATACTCATTTAATTTTCTTTTTTAACAGGGTAGAAATTTATTCCTTTGTTTCATGTTTAGGAGTATATTTCCTGTTCCTTCTAAAGTCTTCTTATTCTCTTTCATGTAAGAAGCAGCCTCTTTATTGTCTGATTACATTATCCCCTTACTTGTGAGACATGACACAAATGACTTCAAAGGAATGCTAAGAAGAAAAGAATTTTAATGATTGTAACAGCAAATAAAATTGGCCATTGTGTTCTCGAATGCTTTATTTGCAGGAATTCCTGCAGGACAAAATAAAATATATCCAACTGCTATTAATGAGATGAAAGCAAATGTCACTGTAGCCATCTGCCTTGGCCAAATAATTTGGATTGAATTTTAAGAAATAAAATAAATTAAAGTTTTCTGTCTTTTTTGTTGATTTTTCATTCATTTTCCCCAACATTTCCTGATTTGGCAAACATGGACAAACATGTGCCGCAATAAGACATAACGTCAAAGGAATGTTTTTTCATGACACAGCTTCTTTTAATATCCTTCATTTTCTTTTCTTGAGAATTTAGAACAAAAATATTAAACACAATTCATAAGATTATTTATTTATAAGAATAATATTATATTTCCAAAACTCTAAAAACTATTACAGGTAGGACTAAAAAGCAATGATGATCATTTACTAATTTATAAAGAAATAAATATAAAAATATTTTAGTCATAAATATATAAACATTAAATTATTAAAATATGAAAACCAATTATGAGGAAATATTTATTATTGGTTTCATAAAAGTTTGAATCAACTGGCAACTAGCCAATGTTTTGTCAACCATTTCAATAAGCAATAAAATAGTGTCAAATATAATAAATAAATATTTTGGTGTCAATTCTTAAGAGCTAAGAAAATAAATAACTTTTGCTTTGATATCTTTAGGTTTTGTTCCAATTCTAATCATTGCTTTTTAAAGCAATAAACATTGTCCAAAAAAGTGAAGGTAATTAAAGAAAAGCAGTGTTGGGGGAGAATTGGGGAATTATCCTTTTGATGCCATGTCTTATTGTGGCATGTTTATCATTTTGTTCTTACATTTTCATTACCCTTTTATGTGTCTGATATAAATACCTTGGCCTATAAGTAGAAGCATCAGTAATATGGTAGCTTCTAATTTACACAAAAAATATTTATTTTTCAACATAATTTTCTTCCTTGTAAATGCACTTAATTCAGTGGTAAGTATATTTTATTTCCAATAAAATCAATATCAGTTAGGAAAGAAATAAATCCTGCAAAGCATTTCAGGTTTGCTTTGAGTGGATTTCTATTTTTAAAAACTCTTGAAGATAATCGGAAAGACTTAGTGAAATAGAAATCATATTTGGAGTGGTCACTAGTGATGTGGATATTATGCCTCCATTCATCTTTCCACAGTGACTCAAGTTCAACACAGGGGCCTACATCAGTATTGCTATGAGGAGGTGGTGCTGCTCTGGGGCAAGAGAATTGGCTGCTAGAAAACCCTATGTCTAGCAACATGATTCTGCTGTACCACACAAGCAGGAGGACCTCGTCATGGTTGTCCAGACAATTTTTGCGGTCACATCACCCATTACACCTGGCCATCTAACTCCCTAAACTGCAACCCACTTCATTATTATGTATGGTATGCAGTTGAAAGAAGCAATAAAACTTCTTGTAACGCCAAAGATAAACTGAAGGCAAGAAATATGGCAGCATTCACCAACTTAAGCAAGGAGACTGTCAGAAGAGTTGTAGATGATTCCGAAATCGTCTGGAAGCCGTGTTGAAGCCAATGACAATTTTATTGAATAAATTTACTCTTTACTATTTCAAGATATTTTTGTAATTTTGGTAAATATATCTGATAAAATGAGATGTCATTGTTATTTTCATTTTCGCATAATTTGAACGAGAAATTCATCCATCGCCACTCAATGAAGTGGGGGTCGCAGAAGAAGATTGTTGTTGTATGAGCAGTAAGGAAAACAGCCAATGAAGATAAGTGTGAAAAATAACGGTTAAACCTAAACTTGAAGAGGTTCAAAATGGAAAGGATCACTCTTGGGAGTCGATTCCACATAGTAGCGTTTCATAGGAAGCTGTTAGAGTGGGACTTCTTAACTCTTACTAATGGAATATGAGAAGGGAATGAGGATTATTTGACTGTGTACGTGACATAACGGGTCTTTGCTGTGAAGTATTAGAATTGGTAGGACTAAGTAATGGAAAACATTTATCGCGAAAATGTCGATGGAGTCATAGTCGTCTGTGGGAAAAAGAGGTTGTAGGTAGAGCATAATTTATCACCTACAAGGACGTGTGTAACGCTTTTGGAGTCATGTTAAGACCGGAAAATAAAACCTGACCGCTCCCTGTCAGATATGGAAGCGGTATTCCATTTTCGGTTTGACCTGGTATCTTGTAAGGCAGAGCATAGCAGGGCGGCCGGGGGTTCAGGTGCTTACTGAAGCGTTACACAGAACTAATTGTTTCCCCAGCCTTTTTAAAGATGTACCATGACTATGAATTCACTTGAGTTCAGGTGGGAGTTAAGTCTTAATAGGCGTTCAAGACAAGGGCCATCCTTGAGACGACGAATTGATCTACCAAAACCATGAAAGTAAGTTGGTCTAAATATCCAAACTTTAGTTTGTTCAATAAAGAAAATTGTTCGTCTATACTTCTGAGATGAGGTCGTTATTTACACTATTTACATTGTTCGGACTATTGTCCTCATATTTACGACAGTTGTACGCTCCGGCCTTCTTGAGGTGCTAGGGAAAATCGAACCGAACCACTTTATTATGATCACTGAGGCCATATAATTTACTCATTCCGTGTGCGATGCCACTTCTAATGGCCGTATGATTATCTCCCTTAACTTTCTAAGTCAAATTCAGAAAGAAAATATCCGGAAATATTCTCGAATTCTGCTTTTTGAATTACTTTGATGACTTCCTCGGAAAGATAGTGGAGTAGTTTATCGTTGCCTTCTTTACGGTTTTGAATTTAGAGCAGTTCTTCTGCTATTCTGATGATGGAAGGAAAAAATAAACTCATGCCTTTCCCAAGGAAATGAACGCGACAGACGAGGCCGGCATTTGAAATCAGTTCTCCGATAGTCAGTTGTACTTAGTTTAATTTGTAACGTGTATATATATATATATATATATATATATATATATATATATATATATATATATAATGTCAGTCAGTTAAGATACACGCTTTGGGCGATCATATCATAAAAGAGACGTGACTGACTGGGTAAAAAGATTATCCCTCAGTAGGTTGCCATTGCTGTTTGCGGTAGACTGGTTGTCAGCCAAGGCTATAGAACCCAATCTGTCCTATTATTTATGTATACAGTGGAGGGAAGTGACGGATTAATACCTTTCCCAAGGGTATTTCTGCGAAAATGAATGCAAAAGGTCAAACTCGGCTCCCGATTTGACGTTCGAGTCGATATCCACTACACTACAACACCCTCAATCATGCGAATCAATATTCTGGTAATGTGCAGAAACTAGATGTCCTAACTTCAGCAGGGACAATATGAGTTGGTTAAGTCCTATTCACATTTTTTTTTCATTTAACTAAAAACGGACTCTTACCGCACAGCACCCAACTGACGTCAGGTAAAATTGTCAGACCCAGACTGTTTTCATTTTAAGTAAGATGGCCGCTGAAATCCAAAACGTCATTCAATTAAGGACTTGCAATAAACAGAAAATGGTAATAATACAACATTCATCGAATGTTCTGTTTAATTTATGCTTCATACTTAGAATTAATTAATTACTTATAATCACATTTCTTTGTCCCATTTTCTTTTATTAGTTTGATTTTTCACAATTTAGTTGTTAATAGAGATGTTTACCTGCCTTCTGTTACGTTATACTTTGCCAAACGAGAATTCTAGACATCGGATAGAGACATTCTATTAAAAATCTAGGCGGATAAAGTAAAGATAAAATAGGCTTATTTCATATTTTGTTTTCCCACCCACTTCACATTACTTATGCATTATATTACGATATATCCATATTTTGTCGGTAATAAGTCGACGATACAGAATTCTCTTAAAAACAGTAATGCAATAAGGAATCCCAAATGAATATGTATGTAAGGAGCCTCTTTAGATTAACTTTAATGAATTCGAAAAAAAAGTACAGGTTGAGGTAGTGCAGAAGTAGATATACAGTAATGAGAAACAAAACATTAGTAGAAATCGTATTGTATTGATTATACAAACGTATCAATCCATCAAATGTTCCAACAGTTTAACCCCGTCATTTACTCTCCACTTTACCTGCAAAACATTCATTATTTAAAGTTAAAATATTATTAAAAATTTTAAAAATTATAATAAATGCATTATAATAAAAAATTATGAAAATAAAAATATTAAAAGTGATTTTAGTGAATTAAATGAATTCTCGACCACTATTTTATACTGGTAAGATCTCCTCAGCGTGGTGTAATGGTTAACAACCCTGTTTCGCTAGAACCTATTACAACTGAAGTAGTGAAGCAAGTCTCACTGGGTACCCCATACTTTCGGCGTTGTGCTGCATCTAAGCGGTGCACTTAGACAATTTTGTGCACCTCGGCGTGGTGTAATGGTTAACAACCCTGTTTCACTTTATAACCTATTACAACTGAGTAGTGACAAATCCTCCACTGGGTACCCCATACTTTCGGCCTTGTGCCACATCTAAGCGGTGCATAGACAATTGTGGGCACCTCGGCGTGGTGTAATGGTTAACAACCCTGTCTCGCTAGAACCTATTACAACTGGAGTAGTGAGCTCGATCCTCACTGGGTACCCCATACCTTCGGCGTTGTGCCATCTAAGCAGCGCTTAGCAAAATCAACTATTAAAATGATGGTAATACTTACTGTATTACCTTTGTACAACAATAAAAAAGAGAATGATTTCTACTCATAAATGAATTAACAGTGTATAATAATGATTCCTTCTTTTTCTTTTGTGTACAGTCTTCCTTCAGGACGTAGGCGATCATGGCCCTCCACATCTTCTTATCCTTTGTAGCTCTTAACACTTTTTCTCTTGATATCTCTCCTAATTCTTGCTCTGCCATCTAATTGCTCAAGCCCATCAAGCATGATTGTGTTACTTTCCCTTGTATCTCTTTACTTTTATCCGTCTTGTGGATATTAGATTCTCCAAACCCTTCTTCCTCATTACATGTATCAGAAATTTCAGCTGTCTTCCTGATGTTAAGTTTAATTTTACTTTTCGTTTCCATCCTCTCTAATATCTTGTCGTTGCTTACAAGTTTGGTCGTGTATCCTCGCATCCTTCTGAGAACCATATTTCTGTTGTTTCGAATCCCTCCTTAATTATTAATGAGATTGTCCAGCGTAAGAAAAGGATGTGTCTTTTCACCGGATCTATTAAAATTGTACAGCGAGACTATTCTGAGGACTCTTGAATTTATGTCTGGATTCGTCATCGAGGGCTACAATCTGAACAACATAAGGTACGCAGATGATACAGTGCTGATAGTAGACACGGAAAGGAAACTACAAGACCTCATACAAAAGGTAGCTGAAGAGAATGACAAATAAACTGCAAAACCAAATGTATGCTCATCTGCAAAATGAGCAGCTCAAATACCAAGTACAGGTGGGGATACTAAAATCAAGCAGGTACAAACATTTAAATACCTGGGAAGTGTTCTAACAGAAGACGGAAAGTGCGACACAGACATCCGAAGGCTTAACTTGCATATGAGAAGGAAGAATTCCAGAAGCTGAGTAGAGTATTAAGAGACAGGAAATTTTCACTAGAAACAAAGAAGTACTGGATTGCTATATGATGACAGTTCTTCAATATGGCATTGAATGCTGGACAATCTCATTGAAGATGAAAGAAAAAACTCGAAGCAGCTGAAATGTGGTTCTACAGAAGGATGCTGCGGATAACATTATTCGAACACGTGAGCAATGATGAGGTTTTAGAAAGGATAGAAACGAAAAGCTAATTAATACTAAGCATCAGAAAAAAACAGCTAAAGCTCCTGGGACATGCAATGAGAAAGGAGGGCTTGAGGTGATACTCATAGGCAAGATAGAGTGAAAGAGACAGGAGAAAGCAGCGTGTAACATAAGTGACGGGCTTGAGCAGGTGGATGGTAGAACGGGGTTGCGTGGTGTAACGTGAGAAAGCGTGCTAAGAGCCACCAGGGATAGGGAGACGTGGAAGGCCATGATCGCCTACGTCCTGAAAGGACAAGGCACATAGACGAAAAGGTAGTGAAAAAAGTGAACTTTATCGATACCGCTTCATAGGATAACCATTTATATTAAAAGGATTAACATCCGTTTGAAAATTCCTCTGGCACAAGGTTAGACCGTGTTTTGTGATTTAATTCCAAGACCAGCAACTTTCATTTATAGTCCACAAACACTTTTGTTGATATGAATATATTTTTCCCATTCACACGTGTCTGAGGGAATAAAGAACTAATCAATAAAAGTCCTATGGTACCCGACAGATTATAGAAAGAATAACTAAAATATTCAACAATCACCTGATAGCTTTTTTTTTTCTGTTATTATTTAATCATTTCAACCCAAGCAAATCAGGACCGCCACTAGTGCATGGGGAGTTACAGAGAAGAGAAAAGACTGGGTACGGGGGTATTGAAGAAAGGATAAAAGGTAAATGGTATTCAAGAAGATAGAAAATAAATAAGGAAATAAAAACAAATTGAAGATCTATACACGTTAAAAAAATTAAATAACCAAAAACATTAACAAGATTCCTGGCAGTCCGTGTTCAAAAAAGATACAAAATAATGACATTGTTTGGAACTGATTATCAACATCTCTCTTTCTGTTCGTTTTTTTTTCTTTGTTTCTCCTCATGTGCGCTCGCTCTCTCTCTCTCTCTCTCTCTCTCTCTCTCTCTCTCTCTCTCTCTCTCTCTCTCTTACTTTCCTTCTTGCTTCTTTCTTCCTATCGTTTACACTTTTTCGGTTCTTTGTCTTTTGTTTCAGGTTCTTTCTCTCTCTCTCTCTCTCTCTCTCTCTCTTTCCAAATTTACTCTTTTCCCCTTTATCTTCTCTCTCTCTCTCTCTCTCTCTCTCTCTCTATCTCTCTTTGTGCCTTTTACACAAACATCTAAATATTGTCACAAAAAATTCTGGTAACTGTTTCAGTCTAAAAAGCGTCAAAGATTTTCACATCTGTTGCTGTGAATGTCGAGAGGTGTGTTGCTCGTCTGATAAGCAGCGTTTCTTAAAATTTGCATGGTGGGTTCTATTCTTGCTTGATGTCATGTCAACCAATTCAATTTTTCTAGAGAATTAATTTATTCATTCTAAGCTCATTCTTTACTTAATCCATATTTCTTTGCTTTTTTTTTTTTTTTTATTTTCTCTTTTTATTTCTCATTATTTTCTTTTCTATTCATTTTTCAATTGTCTTTTTAAGTAAATTAATCCCCAATGAATTGACTAGCTTACCGAGGACAAAAAATGAAAGGTATCTTTAGATCACTATGAACGAGTGTACCCCGCTGTCAAAAATGACGGCTAAATATTTGAGAGAAGAATTATTAGATGTTTCCTGAGCGTGACAAAGAATATATATATATATATATATATATATATATATATATATATATATATATATATATATAGATAGATAGATAGATAGATAGATAGATTTATTTGTGTGTGTGTTTATCGATTCCGTACATATATATACAAATAAAAGTACAACGTTTATTATAATGGAGAGGATATATATTTATATATATATATAACGCTCTACGTATGTATCGAGCACTCTTTATAAAAATTAATGCATGAACAACAGGTTAAAAACTACGGGTTCTACAACTTAGTTTCAATATATATATATATTCTGCACTACTCGACGACATAATTATTGTAAAACAATAAAATGAGGCACTGTTAAGAGGCAAACATGCGGCAGAGTTTTCCGAATTGGTAGTAAAGTTTAATAACTGGTAGTAAAGAGAATGAACTGAGCTGACGCTGCTTCGCTATAGTCTCTCTAACGCTACCTCGCAATTGTATTTCTCTCCATGAGCGTGACAAGAGGGATATATATATAACGTATATTTGGTATTTAAGTCAGGTAAATTCTGATAGAGACGAACTCAAAAGAACTCGTGAATTTTGAATATTAACTGTTGTGTCATTTGGGTCTGACAAACGGGTTTGCCTGCAAAAATACGTATTACCCATGAAATTGTAGAATATCTAAATTTTTTTTTGTAGACTAATATATATATATATATATATATATATATATATATATATATATATATATATATATTATAGAAATAGTAGGAGGATTTGAATAATTAAGTAATTCATCGAGCTTATATTCGACCTCAACAGAATGCGGAAAACACTGGACGGCCGTTTCGTCCTCTATTTGGGACTCATCAGCAGTGCGCATCCACTACCAGGAATTGAAACCCGACAGTTGGGTTATTAATCAGATATCATCCCAATTGTACCATTGCTTCAGGCTCACAGTCCGACAGATATACACAACAAAATTATTGTAACTGAGGCCTATATTTCTTTAATAATAAATGAAATGGAATCTCTATGTTGTAAATGAATTTCTGTGTTGTAGTCAAATAAATAATCTCCAGAATTAGCAAATTTTATTGTCAAATGTTTATCAAATGATTTATACCAGCCACTAAGTGTATGATAATAATTTGTATCAAATAACAATACTTTTAACTTTAACTAACAGCTTTTTAACCAAATGTTATCATTCGTCAGCTGTTATTCAGG
>JBBBDQ010018256.1:0-63044 GCA_037127315.1 Ascarosepion bandense | reverse complement strand
CTGGCGATTGGCTCGGAATGGTTTGTCTCTCAATGACAAGCGTTTCGCAATATAGGAGCCTGGCGGATTTGCCAGATTGGCGACGTTGCAACCTTGGAATTAAGGGGGCGTCTGCGCGCGCCTTCTTCCATTGTTTGCGCGTTCGCCCGTTGTGGGAACGTGTCGGCGAGTTGACTGCTCGTATCGCGCCGCGGGAGAGCTTGTGCTCATTGACCGCGCGCTGTGGACAATGTGTCGCCCCCGTACTCTGGAGTGAAGCGGATGGTGTTTCTGTCGCTACTGGCCACGGCTAGAATGGTGATATGGACGACGCGACTGGAGGAAGTCTTGCGGGGCGGCCGTCTTTCGGATCAGGATCTAATCCGATATTTTGAGCACCAGCTCAAAATGAAGATGGAGCAGACGGAAACGGCTGCACCCGACAGAGTTCAGCGAAAGGTGGATAAATGCAGCGAGCCTGGTTCGTGTGACCGGGGCTAGCCTTGATTTTCTTTTTTAGATCTGCTAATCGCATCGGGGTGGATTCCTTTGGAACCCTTCCCGTGGTTAAGGTAAGAAGTCTTTTGTATGCCTAGTTAATGTGAGTGATTGTGTTTGTCCCGGCCTGTCCCGGCTCCACTGCTTTTTGTTATGGTGATCCAGTTCGAGATCCCCTTTGTCCGGTGTTATTTTGTCCCGTTTTCATTCTCGGCTGGGTCAGCCTTATATATTCTCCAGTCCCATTTATTTGTACCCTGCGTCTCCATTCCCCTTAGAAGAGAGCTGCTTGATTTTGTCTTTCAAGGCAGAATACAGTGGCCTCTTTAATTATGAGGTGCGTTTGGGTCTTACTAACATTATGTATATATATTCATTTGAAATTATTTTTGTTTTGGGGGATTTTTGTTTCGTCATAACCCCTTCCCATCATGTCATTTCATGCAATATTTTTAAAGCTATTTTTGTATATTTATTGTACATACCACGAATTTTTACGTGCATTTGGGGCGTTTTTGTAGGTCCCCGGTATGTTTTGCGGTATTTTGGTGCATGATAAGTATGAACGTTGATGGACAAACTGTAGTGAATGAGAACTATTGTAACGTATGCATGGGTCGCAGATCGGTTTAGCTAGGCGTAGGATAGAGTACTGAAGACCAACCGGTTGTTCCCCCCTCCTTCTTTCGGCTTTAAGCCATAATCCTTGTACAAAGGATAAATAAAACTTCCCTGCCACAGAAGGCTTTGTTGACCTTTTCTTTCAAATTTTCTGTTGCAGGTTTAGTAGGCTCTTTGGTATCATCGTGACCGTTGTTCGTTCCACCCGAGTTTATAGCTTTGGTAGTGTGGAAGTAGTGGCCATTTGGACGCGAAAACACCAGAAAAACATTTTTGGTCGGTGACTCCTTAGAGGAGGCCATGGCCTCACCTGAGACGGAGAAGTCTTCCCCCCACCACGGCGTCGGTGGGAGGAAAAAGAAGGGGGATTGGCAACTACCGCCAAGGATTAATCCCCCCTCCAACTGCACCAGGATCCCCCATACCTTCCACCTCGGGATGGACGGGGACTAAAATTGTCAGCAAGGATGAGATTATTATGACAACACTTAAAGGCCAAATATGCGGACTATATCCAAGGCACTGAGCTGGTCTCAGTGCCAGAACAGTGCTTGAAATTGAAAAAAGAATCATCACGTTATTTACTAAAGATATAAAAACCCACAAATTCATTGGGATAACAAGAGACGTTTTTTGAAGCAGCCATCAAGACTCTTAACATTAAGGCTAGGGCCGTGGCGAGGAGGGCAATGCCATGTGGGACGTCTGGGCACGGCAGAAGAAGCCAAGAGTTTGGTCGGTGTGGTGCTGGAAACGAAAACTCTCCAGTTCCATACCGAGTACATGGGTGCCCGAAAGGTCAAATAACTTTGCATGGCGTCCCCATGGACATTGCCGGCGACCATATTGGTGCCTTTTTTGCCAACTATGGTAAGGTGGCCCAAGTCTCCTCGCTGCGGTCCAAAGCGGGCTTCATTACAGGAGACATGACCCTGCAGGTGACGTTGTCTAAAGAAAACATAGACAAAATCCCCAACATCCTCACCTGCAGGGAGCGTGTAATTTTTATTATTGTAGAAGGCAGGAAGCCGTGCTGTTGGGTCTGTGGGGCGGCAGACCATGTTACCAAGGCCTGCCCGTCCAAAATCCGGCCCTAAAGGCCAGCAATCCAACCAACCAAGCAGCAGCAGCTAGAGAAGGAAGGCGGAAAACCTGCTCAACCAACACAACCGCCCGTAGCTAACAAGGAGGGGCGAGTGGCAGGTGGTGGGCAAAAAAAAGGAAGACTAAACACCTTCCCGGCAAAGGTACCACCACCTGCCAAGACGCCGGCCAACACAGACCCAGGTGAAGGTGCAGACTCCGGTCAAAGAGAGGAGTCTCCGGCGAAGGTGCCGCCACCTGCCAAAACGCTGGTAGGGCCAAAGGAGTCGCCTCAAAGAAGTCTCCCCCCAAGCAGAGGAAAAGAAAGAGTCCTTCTCCCCAAAAAGAACAGAAAATGGAGGTGGAGAGGTCGGCTTCCCTGAAGCGCGGGAGAAGGAGAAGTGGAGGAGTACTATGACAGCCCGAAGACCCGCCGAAGGAGCAGGAGCAAGAAAAGAACGGAGGCGGAAAAATGTTCGTCGCTGCGGTGTCGCCGATGAGGCATTCATACGCAGAAAAGGCTAAAGCCTACCCGCTTCCCCGCGAAAAGCTTCCCAGTCCCCAACCTTTGAATTGACCCCCTTAAGAAAGCCAGTTTTTCAACTCCCACTCCCTCCCCTTCTCCTAATCCCACTCCCACACACAGAAACAAAAAGAAAAATACCCTCCCTCAGGGGGATGCCCTTATGAGGGTACACGAACTCATCGCCCACAGAATGGTCTTCGCAGAGCAAACTCTTAAAGCCTTTGCTGAAGCGGCCTCGGTGGACGGCCGATCCACCGAGGATCCCGGGAACTTTGCCCAGGCCCCAGGAGTCATCACCCTGGTAAGGAATACCGGGAGCAACCTGAGGGTCTGGGACCATTTGGCTGAAGTTAAACTTACTACCCAAAACTAAGGATGGTGCAGGGAAGGCACCCCGAACTCAGGAAGATGGCCAAAAAACTGTTCTGGGAGGTTCCCGGTTTTGATCCATCCCTGTCTATATAGGGTGCTAAAACTCACTTATCCTACGGACGTCGGCGGGATTGTCCTAGACGGACGGATTACGTCCGACATAGGAACGGAGTTCCCTAGGACAGTCCGTCAGGGTCCCATCTGCCAGAGATTTTTATCCCGTATGCGATTAGTGCCTTTTGTTGCATGTTTTCTTTTTCTTTTTCAGATCTAGAAATGTCTATTAAGATAGCCAGTTTGAATGCGTATGGCCTGAGGGATCGGGGCAAGGCGGCTCGCCTGCGTCGTGACCTCTTGTCGTACGGCGTGGATGTCAGCGCGATCCAAGAGACGCACTTTGTTTGCGAAGCCGACTCGTGTGTGCTGGATGACGACTTTGTCGTTTTATTCCTTCCATATGGGAGCCGGCATGCCAGAAGGTGTTTCTTTGCTGGTCAAGCGTACCCTGGACGCAGTTGACCTTGTCCATGTCGGTGCCGAGGGCCGGCTGATCGTGGCCGATATTGCAGTGAAAAGCAAGTCGTTCCGGCTGATTGCGGTTTATGCGCCCAATGATCAGGTGAGCGTGTCTCTTTCTTTCGGCTGTTGGAGCCCTTCATGGTGGATTCAGCACGGCTAATCTTAGTTGGGGACTGGAATGCCGTCTAACCCCCAAATGGGATAGAGGAAGGGGCGCTAGCGGGAGGAGTGGTGATCGTAGCCTGGTTGATCTGATCAACGGGCCTTGGTCTCGTCGATGATAGATACCGGGTCGATCATCCGGATGGGAGTAATGTGGACGTGGACACTTAATTGGCCTTCTACCGAGGTATCTACGTACCTGGATAGAATGTTAGTGAGAGTGGCCGACATAGACTTCTTAGAATGTCAACGTTCCACTGGTTAGGCTACGGATACAAACTTGTTTGTGCCCGTGTGGTGTTAAGATTTTAGGCCTAGGTGCGGCTGGTTATTGGAAGTTCAACCAGTCCCTTACTGGACAGGCGGGACTTTCGTGACCAGCTGACAAAACTAGTTCAGCGGGCGTTAATTGGGCGAGTCATTGGGAGTAAGTGGTGGGTTAACCTTAAGGACTCCATTAGGTCTTTCGCCACCAAATATAGCCAGCGGCTCAAACTAGATAAGGCTGCGGAGGCAAAGACACTTGAGGCTAATTTCTCCCGGGCGGAGGCTGGTGGGGATCCCCTAGAAATAGCCGTAGCTAGGGAGGCCTGGAGCGCTCGACTAGCGGGCGCTACGTAGGCCAAGTAATTAGAGGCCTAAGTTAAGCAAGATGTCTTCGAAGCTGTGAAAATGGGCGCAGAATTGCGCAAGGAAGAAATTCGCCGAGCCGGCGACCGAACACATTCGAGGTGCGCGGCCGGAGGGACATCTCCTTAGGTCCACTGACGACATGTGCGGGGCGTTCAAGCAGCATTTCGAACACCGTTTTACCAAGGAGCCTGGTCTCCGTGACGAGGAAGTTTCGCAGCTATTTGGCTGACTTTCCCCCGGCTTTTGCCGGCTGAAGCGGCTAGCTGCGAAGGGGAGATTACGGAGGACGAAATCTACGCAGCTGAAGAAGGTCGGCAGAGGCAAGTCGCCAGGTTTGGATGGTTTGCCCTATGAATTGTACTTGAGGATGTCGCACCTTTTTGTCCCGATCTTGGCTGTCGTGTTTTAACCACTGGTTTCGGCAGGGGTCCATCCCCGGTCGAGTTACCAGAGGAGCGTGATCACGCTACGAGAAAAGGCAAGAAGGTTGGAGGAACTAGACGATTACAGGCCCTTAACTCTGCTAAACGCAGAGTTAAAGATTTTGGCCAAGATCCTGACGAATCGCTTGCAGCTAGTTGCCGAGTCTCTGTTGGAACCGGATCAGACTTGTTCTGTGAAGGGACAGACAATTCAGAGCAACCTGCACTTGATTCGCACGATCATAGAGGGTGTAGAAGACGACGATGAGGCCGCGCTGATCAATTTGGATCAGTCCAAGGCATTTGATAGGATTGACCATGGCTACCTGGCTGCTGTCCTGCAGGCCGCCGGATTAGGCCGACTTCGGCCGCTGGATTAGCCTTCTGTATCGCTCCCCCAAGGCTGTGGTGCAGGTGAACGGGAAGCTGTCCGGGCGCTTTCGCGCTGTCTAGGTCGGTCCGACAGGGTTGTCCACTGTCGTCTCTCCTTTACGTCCTGGCGTTGGAGCCCCTCCTTCGCCGGCTAAGGGACGAGACTGGCAGTCCGGTCCTACGTGGAATTGCTGTCCCTGGAGGAGCTCGAGCCGGGGTTTCCGCGTACGCCGATGACGTAACGACCTTTGTGTCCTCCCGCAGGGACATAGAGGCGGTACAACAGGCGCTTGAACGGTACGAGAAGGTGACAGGGGCCAGAATTAACCGCGACAAGTCATCCGGCTTGCGGTTAGGTGCCTGGAAGGGTGTTTTCCCTCCCGGGGCCCTTCAGCTGGACGGACAGGCCGGTCAAAATCACTCCGGGATTTGGTTCGGTCCGGACTTACAGCTGGAGAAAAACTGGTCAGAAATACTGGCAAAGGTCGGCGCGTCGGTCAAGACTTGGCGTCGACTGAGTCTCTCGTAAAGAACTTGGCGGAGGTGTGTGTTACATACCTCTTTCCCATCGATCCTTTACCGGCTGTCAGTACTTCCCTTTGTGACGATCATGAGAGGGCGCTCGAGCGTTTGCTATTCTCCTGTCTGTGGAGAGGACGCGGCCACATGGTCGACAAAGGAGTCTGTTGCCTCCGTCCGTGTCAAGGGGTCTGGGGATGCCACACTTGAGGAGCCATGTGCTCGCTTCGAGGTTGGCATTCCTCAGGCGCGCGTTGGAGAATCGGTTGCTTGCGGGGGTAGTGAGGGACATGTTCCACTTGCCTTACTATCCACTCCCCCGACCCTATGGCTGACCGTCAGGCCTTGGGTGCGACCGAAATTCCTGCTCGAATGTCTGGCGGCCTTGCCAATGCATTCCACGGTCCAGTGACCTTTCACAGCCTAGGAGACTCTTCTATCGGGGATTAGTGGAGGGTGCCGTGAAGGATAAGCTGTGGAGTAAGCTCGGCATGTCGAAAGTGGAGTACAGCTCTCATTGGTCTTAGGCGCCAGGTGCGGATTGGCTCAGCAACTCTGAGTTTTCTCTGACCTGACGATTGGCTCGAATAGTTTGTCTCTCAATGACAAGCGTTTCGCAATGGGCCTGGCGGATTTGCCAGATTGTGAGCGTTGCAACCTTGGAATTAAGGAGACGTCTGCGCACGCCTTCTTCCATTGTTTGCGCGTTCGCCCGTTGTGGGAGCGTGTCGGCGAGTTGACTGCTCGTATCGCGCCGCGGGGGCTTGTGCTCATTGACCGCGCATACGCTGTGGACAATGTGTCGCCCCCCGTACTCTGGAGTGAAGCGGATGGTGTTTCTGTCGCTACTGGCCACGGCTAGAATGGGTGATATGGACGACGCGACTGGAGGAAGTCTTGCGGGGCGGCCGTCTTTCGGATCAGGATCTAATCCGATATTTTGAGCACCAGCTCAAAATGAAGATTAGAACTGAACGGAAACGACTGCACCGACAGAGTTCAGCGAAGGTGGATAAATGCAGCGAGCCTGGTTCGTGTGACCGGGGCTAGCCTTGATTTTCTTTTTTAGATCTGCTAATCGCATCGGGGTGGATTCCTTTGGAACCCTTCCCGTGGTTAAGGTAAGAAGTCTTTTGTATGCCTAGTTAATGTGAGTGATTGTGTTTGTCCCGACTGTCCCCGGCTCCACTGCTTTTGTTATGATCAGTTCGGAATCCCCTTTGTCCGGTGTTATTTTGTCCCGTTTCATTCTCGGCTGGGTCAGCCTTATATATTCTCCAGTCCCATTTATTTTGTGTACCCTGCGTCTCCATTCCCCTTAGAAAGAGAGCTGCTTGATTTTGTCTTTCAAGGCGAATACAGTGGCCTCTTTAATTATGAGGTGCGTTTGGGTCTTACTAACATTATGTATATATATTCATTTGAAATTATTTTTGTTTTGGGGATTTTTTGTTTCGTCATAACCCCTTCCCATCATGTCATTTCATGCAATATTTTTAAAAGCTATTTTTGTATATTTATTGTACATACCACGAATTTTACGTGCATTTGGGGCGTTTTTGTAGGTCCCCGGTATGTTTTTGCGGTATTTACTGGTGCATGATAAGTATGAACGTTGATGGACAAACCTTTATGGTGAATGAGAACTATTGTAACGTATGCATGGGTCGCGAATCAGTTTAGCTAGGCATGGGATAGAGTACTGAGGAGCCAACCCGAGTTTGTTCCCCCTCCTTCTTTCGGCTTTAAGCCATAATCCTTGTACAAAGGATAAATAAAACTTCCCTGCCACAGAGAGCTTTGTTTGACCTTTTCTTTCAAATTTTCTGTTGCAGGTTTAGTAGGCTCTTTGGTATCATCATGCGTTGTTCGTTCCACCCGAGTTTATAGCTTTGGTAGTGTGGAAGTAGTGGCCATTTTGGAC
Source organism: Ascarosepion bandense (assembly GCA_037127315.1). NCBI lineage: Eukaryota > Metazoa > Mollusca > Cephalopoda > Sepiida > Sepiidae > Ascarosepion > Ascarosepion bandense. Next base: position 55,414 of record JBBBDQ010018256.1, on the reverse strand, counting down.
GCGAAAACACCAGGAAAAACATTTTGGTCGGTGACTCCTTAGAGGAGGCCATGGCCTCACCTAGGCCGGAGGAGAGTCTTCCCCCCACCAGCGTCGGTGGGAGGAAAAGAAGGGGGGATTGGCAACTACCTTAGGATAATCCCCCTCCAACTGCACCAGGATCCCCCATACCTTCCACCTCGGGATGGACAGGGACTAAAATTGTCAGCAAGGATGAAGATTATTATGACAACATGAGAGCCAAATATGCGGACTATATCAAAGGCACTGAGCTGGTCTCAGTGCCAGAACAGTTAGCAGAAATTGAAAAAAGAATCATCACGTTATTTACTAAAGATATAAAAACCCACAAATTCATTGGGATAACAAGAGACATTTTTGAAGCAGCCATCAAGACTCTTAACATTAAGGCTAGGGCCGTGGCGAGGAGGGCAATGCCATGTGGGACGTCCTGCTGGGCACGGCAGAAGAAGCCAAGAGTTTGGTCGGTGTGGTGCTGGAAACGAAAACTCTCCAGTTCCATACCGAGTACATAGGTGCCGAAAGGAACCAAAATAACTTTGCATGGCGTCCCCATGGACATTGCCGAGGACCATATTGGTGCCTTTTTTGCCAACTATGGTAAGGTGGCCCAAGTCTCCTCGCTGCAGTCCAAAGCAGGCTTCATTGAGGAGACATGACCCTGCAGGTGACGTTGTCTAAAGAAAACATAGACAAAATCCCCAACATCCTCACCTGCAGAGGCGATATAATTTTATTATTGTAGAAGGCAGGGGAAGCCGTGCTGTTGGGTCTGTGGGGCGGCAGACCATGTTGCAAAGGCCTGCCCGTCCAAAAATCCGGCCCCTAAGGCCCAACCAGTCCAACCAACCAAGCAGCAGCAACTAGAGAAGGAAAGGCGGAAAACCTGCTCAACCAACACAACCGCCCGTAGCTAACAAGGAGGGCGAGTGGCAGGTGGTGGGCAAAAAGAAGGCTAAGCTTGCCTTCCCCGGCAAGGTACCACCACCTGCCAAGACGCCGGCAACACAGACCCAGGTGAAGGTGCAGACTCCGGTCAAAGAGAAGAGTCTCCGGCGAAGGGAGTGCCGCCACCTGCCAAAACGCTGGTAGGGCCAAAGGAGTCGCCTCAAGGAGTCTCCCCCCAAGAAGCAGAGGGAAAAGAAGAGTCCTTCTCCCCGAAAAGAACAGAAAATGGAGGTGGAGAGGTCGGCTTCCCTGAAGCGCGGGAGAGAGGAGGAAGTGGAGGAGTACTATGACAGCCGAAGACCCGCCGAAGGAGCAGGAGCAAAGAAAAAGAACGAGCGGAAAATGTTCGTCGCTGCCGGTGTCGCCGATGAGGCATTCATACGCAGAAAAGGCTAGAAGCCTGCCGCTTCCCCGCGAAAAGCTTCCCAGTCCCCAACCTTTGAATTGACCCCCCTTAAGAAAGCCAGTTTTCCAACTCCCCTCCCTCCCCTTCTCCTAATCCCACTCCCACACGAAGCAAAAGAAAAATGCCCTCCCTCAGGGGGGATGCCCTTGTGAGGGTGCACGAAGATGTCGCCACAGAATGGTCTTCGCAAAGGCGCAAACTCTTAGAAACCTTTGCGGAAACTGACCTCGGTGGACGGCCGATCACCGAGGATCCCAGGAACTTTGCCCAGGCCCGGAGTCATCACCCTGGTAAGGAATACCACCGGGGGCAACCTGAGGGTCTGGGACGACTGGCTGAAGTTAAGAAGCACTACCCAAAACTAAGGATGGTGCAGGAAGGCACCCCCGAACTCAGGAAGATGGCAAAAAACTGTTCTGGGAGGTTCCCGGTTTGATCCATCCCTGTCTATATAGGGTGCTAAAACTCACTTATCCTACGGACGTCGGCGGGATTGTCTAGACGGACGGTTCACATCCGACATAGGAACGGGTTCCTAGGACAGTCCGTCGGGGTCCCATACAGAGATTTTATCCCGTATGCGATTAGTGCCTTTGTTGCATGTTTTTTCTTTTTTCTTTTTCAGATCTAAGAAATGTCTATTAAGATAGCCAGTTTGAATGCGTATGGCCTGAGGGATCAGGGCAAGGCAGCTCGCCTGCGTCGTGACCTCTTGTCGTACGGCGTGGATGGCCGCGATCCAAGAGACGCACTTTGTTTGCGAAGCCGACTCGTGTGTGCTGGATGACGACTTTGTCGTTTATTCGGCATGGCAGGGCCGGCATGCCGAAGGTGTTTCTTTGCTGGTCAAGCATGCCCTGGACACGGAGATTGACCTTGTCCATGTCGGTGCCGAGGGCCGGCTGATCGTGGCCGATATTGCAGTGAAAAGCAAGTCGTTCCGGCTGATTGCGGTTTATGCGCCCAATGATCAAGGTGAGCGTGTCTCTTTCTTTCGGCTGTTAAGACCCTTCATGGTGGATTCAACACGGCTAATCTTAGTTGGGGACTGGAATGCCGTCCTAACCCCCAAATGGGATAGAGGAAGGGGCGCTAGCGGAAGTGGTGATCGTAGCCTGGTTGATCTGATCAACGAATTTGGTCTCGTCGATAGATACCGGGTCGATCATCCGGATGGGGAGTATGTGGACGTGGACGCTTAATTGGCCTTCTACCCGGGTATCTGCGTACCTGGATAGAATGTTAGTGAGAGTGGCCGACATAGACTTCTTAGAATGTCCAACGTTCCACTGGTTAGGCTACACGGACCACAAACTTGTTTGTGCCCGTGTGGTGTTAGATTTTAGGCCTAGGTTGGCTGGTTATTGGAAGTTCAACCAGTCCTTACTGGACAGGCGGGACTTTCGTGACCAGCTGACAAAACTAGTTCAGCGGGCGTTAATTGGGCGAGTCATTGGGAGTAAGTGGTGGGTTAACCTTAAGGACTCCATTAGGTCTTTCGCCACCAAATATAGCCAGCGGCTCAAACTAGATAAGGCTGCGAGGCAAAGACATAGAGCTAATTTCTCCCGGGCGGAGGCTGGTGGGGATCCCCTAGAAATAGCCGTAGCTAGGGAGGCCTGGGAGCGCTCGACTAGCGGGCGCTGCAGACCAAGTAATTAGGGGCTAAGTTAAGCAAGATGTCTTCCGAAGCTGTGAAAATGGGCGCAGAATTGCGCAAGGAAGAAATTCGCCGAGCCGGCGACCGGTACATTCGAGAGGTGCACGACCCGGAACATCTCCTTAGGTCCACTGACGACATGTGCGGAGCGTTCCGGCAGCATTTCGAACACCGTTTTACCAAGGAGCCTGGTCTCCGTGACAGGAAGTTCGCAGCTGACTTTGGCTGACTTTCCCCGGCTTTTGCCGGCTAAATGACTGGCGCTGCGAAGGGGGAAGGTCTGGAGGACAGAGAAATCTGCGCGGCTTTGAAGAAGGTCGGCAGAGGCAAGTCGCCAGGTTTGGATGGTTTGCCCTATGAATTGTACTTGAGGATGTCGCACCTTTTTTGTCCCGATCTTGGCTGTCGTGTTCAACCACTGGTTTCGGCGGGGGTCCATCCCGGTCGGATTACCAGGGCGTGATCACGCTGTTGAAAAAGGCAAGAAGGTTGGGAGGGAACTAGACGATTACAGGCCCATAACTCTGCTAAACACAGAGTTAAAGATTTTAGCCAAGATCCTGACAGATCGCTTGCAGCTAGTTGCCGAGTCTCTGTTGGAACCGGATCAGACTTGTTCTGTGAAGGGACAGATGAATTCAGAGCAACCTGCACTTGATTCGCACGATCATCAGTGTAAAAGAAGACGACGATGAGGCCGCGCTGATCAATTTGGATCAGTCAAGGCATTTGATGGGATTGACCATGGCTACCTGGCTGCTGTCCTGCAGGCCGCCGGATTCAAACCCGACCAGCCGCTGGATTAGCCTTCTGTATCGCTCCCCCAAGGCTGTGGTACAGGTGAACGGGAAGCTGTCCGAGGCGCTTTCGCGCTGTCTAGGTCGGTCCGACAGGGTTGTCCACTGTCGTCTCTCCTTTACGTCCTGGCGTTGGGCCCTCCTTCGCCGGCTAAGGAACGAGACTGGCAGTCGGTCCTACAGCGGAATTGCTGTCCCTGGAGGAGCTCGAGCCCGGGGTTTCCGCGTACGCCGATGACGTAACGACCTTTGTGTCCTCCCGCAGGGATTGTAGAGGCAGTACAACGGGCGCTTGAACGGTACGAGAAGGTGACGGGGGCCAGAATTAACCGCGACAAGTCATCCGGCTTGCGGTTAGGTGCCTGGAAAGGTGTTTCCCTCCCGGGGCCCTTCAGCTGGACGGACAGGCCGGTCAAAATCCTCGGGATTTGGTTCGGTCCGGACTTACAGCTGGAGAAAAACTGGTCAGAAATACTGGCAAAGGTCGGCGCGTCGGTCAAGACTGGCGTCGACGGAGTCTCTCCGTAAAGGGCTTGGCGGAGGTGTGTGTTACCGCCCTCTTTCCCATGATCCTTTACCGGCTGTCAGTACTTCCCCTTTGTGACGATCGCTTAGAAGGCGCTCGAGCGTTTGCTATTCTCTGTCTGTGGAGAGGACGCAAACACATGGTCGACAAAGGGGAGTCTGTTGCCTCGTCCGTGTCAAGGGGGTCTGGGGATGCCACACTTGAGGAGCCATGTGCTCGCTTCGAGGTTGGCATTCCTCGAACGCGTTGGAGGAAGATCGGTTGCTTGCGGGGGTAGTGAGGGACATGTTCCCTTGCCTTACTATCCTCCCCCCGACCCTATGGCTGACCGTCAGGCCTTGGGTGCGACCGAAATTCCTGCTCGAATGTCTGGCGGCCCTGCAAGCCATTCCACGGTCAGTGACCTTTCACAGCCTAGGAGACTCTTCTATCGGGGATTAGTGGAGGGTGCCGTGAAGGATAAGCTGTGGAGTAAGCTCGGCATGTCGAGAGTGGAGTACAGCTCTCATTGGTCTTGGGCGCCAGGTGCGGATTGGCTCAGCAACTCTGAGTTTTTCTCTGACCTGGCGATTGGCTCAGAATGGTTTGTCTCTCAATGACAAGCGTTTCGCAATGAGCCTAGCGGATTTGCACAGATTGTGAGCGTTGCAACCTTGGAATTAAGGAGACGTCTGCGCACGCCTTCTTCCGTTGTTTACGCGTTCGCCATTCGTAGAGCGTGTCGGCGAGTTGACTGCTCGTATCGCGCCGCAGGAGGCTTGTGCTCATTGACCGCGCATACGCTGTGGACAATGTGTCGCCCCCGTACTCTGGAGTGAAGCGGATGGTGTTTCTGTCGCTACTGGCCACGGCTAGAATGGTGATATGGACGACGCGACTGGAGGAAGTCTTTGCGGGGCGGCCGTCTTTCGGATCGGGATCTAATCGATATTTTGAGCACCAGCTCAAAATGAGGGTAGAACTGAACGGAAACGGCTGCACCCGACGAGTTCACAGCGAAGGTGGATAAATGCAGCGAGCCTGGTTCGTGTGACCGGGGCTAGCCTTGATTTTTCTTTTTTTAGATCTGCTAATCGCATCGGGGTGGATTCCTTTGGAACCCTTCCCGTGGTTAAGGTAAGAAGTCTTTTGTATGCTAGTTAATGTGAGTGATTGTGTTTGTCCCGGCCTGTCCCCGGCTCCACTGCTTTTGTTATGATCCAGTTCGAGATCCTTTGTCCGAGTGTTATTTTGTCCCGTTTCATTCTCGGCTGGGGTCCAGCCTTATATATTCTCCAGTCCCATTTATTTTGTACCCTGCGTCTCCATTCCCCTTGAAAGAGAGCTGCTTGATTTTGTCTTCCAAGGCAGAATACAGTGGCCTCTTTAATTATGAGAGTGCGTTTGGGTCTTACTAACATTATGTATATATATTCATTTGAAATTATTTTTGTTTTGAGGGATTTTGTTTCGTCATAACCCCTTCCCATCATGTCATTTCATGCAATATTTTTAAAGCTATTTTTGTATATTTATTGTACATACCACGAATTTTTACGTGCATTTGGGGCACGATTTTGTAGGTCTAGTATGTTTTTGCGGTATTTTGGTGCATGATAAGTATGAACGTTGATGGACAAACCTTTATGGTGAATGAGAACTATTGTAACGTATGCATGGGTCGCGAATCGGTTTAGCTAGGCGTAGGATAGAGTACTGAAGACCAACCCGAGTTTTGTTCCCCCTCCCTTCTTTCGGCTTTAAGCCATAATCCTTGTACAAAGGATAAATAAAACTTCCCTGCCACAGAAGGCTTTTGTTTGACCTTTTCTTTCAAATTTTCTGTTGCAGGTTTAGTAGGCTCTTTGGTATCATCGTGACCGTTGTTCGTTCCGCGAGTTTATAGCTTTGGTAGTGTGGAAGTAGTGGCCATTTTGGACGCGAAAACACCAGGAAAAACATTTTGGTCGGTGACTCCTTAGAGGAGGCCATGGCCTCACCTGGGCCGGAGGAGAGTCTTCCCCCCACCACGGCGTCGGTGGGAGGAAAAGAAGGGGGATTGGCAACTACCGCCAAGGATTAATCCCCCTCCAACTGCACCAGGATCCCCATACCTTTCACCTCTGGATGGACAGGGACTAAAATTGTCAGCAAGGATGAAGATTATTATGACAACATGAGAGCCAAATATGCGGACTATATCAAAGGCACTGAGCTGGTCTCAGTGCCAGAACGGACTCAACAGAAATTGAAAAAAGAATCATCACGTTATTTACTAAAGATATAAAAACCCACAAATTCATTTGGGATAACAAGAGACATTTTTTGAAGCAGCCATCAAGACTCTTAACATTAAGGCTAGGGCCGTGGCGAGGAAGAACAATGCCATGTGGGACGTCCTGCTGGGCACGGCAGAAGAAGCCAAGTTTGGTCGGTGTGGTGCTGGAAACGAAAAACTCTCCCAGTTCCATACCGAGTACATGGGTGCCGAAGGTCAAAATAACTTTGCATGGCGTCCCCATGGACATTGCCGAGGACCATATTGGTGCCTTTGCCAACTATGGTAAGGTGGCCCAAATCTCTCGCTGCAGTCCAAAGCGGGCTTCATTACAGGAGACATGACCCTGCAGGTGACGTTGTCTGAGAAACATAGACAAAATCCCCAACATCCCTCCTGCGGGGCGTGTAATTTTATTATTGTAGAAGGCAGGAAGCCGTGCTGTTGGGTCTGTGGGGCGGCAGACCATGTTGCAAGGCCTGCCCGTCCAAAAATCCGGCCCCTAGGCCCAACAGTCCAACCAGCCGACAGCAGCGGCTAGAGAAGGAAGGCGGAGAAAACCTGCTCAACCAACACAACCGCCCGTAGCTAACCAAGGAGGGCAGGTAGCGAGGTGGTGGGCAAAAAAAGAAGAGCTAAAAAACACCTTCCCCGGCAAGGTACCACCACTGCCAAGGTACCAGCAACACAGACCCAGGTGAAGGTGCAGACTCCGGTCAAAAGAAGGAGTCTCCGGCGAAGGTGCCGCCACCTGCCAAAACGCTGGTAGGGCCGAGGAGTCGCCTCAAAAGAAGTCTCCCCCAAGCAGAGGAAAGAAGGAGTCCTTCTCCCCAAAAAGAACAGAAAATGGAGGTGGAGAGGTCGGCTTCCCTGAAGCGCGGGAGAGAGGAGGAAGTGGAGGAGTACTATGACGGCAGACCCGCCGAAGGGCAGGAGCAAAGAGAAAAGAACGAGAGCGGAAAAATGTTCGTCGCTGCCGGTGTCATGATGAGGCATTCATACGCAGAAAAGGCTAGAAGCCTACCCGCTTCCCCGCGAAAAGCTTCCCAGTCCCAACCTTTGAATTGACCCCCCTTAAGAAAGCCAGTTTTTCAACTCCCACTCCCTCCAGCCTCCTAATCCCACTCCCACACGAAGCAAAAAAGAAAAATACTACTCCACTGAGGAGGATGCCCTTATGAGGGTACACGAAGATGTCGCCACAGAATGGTCTTGCCAAAGAGCGCAAACTCTTAAAGCCTTTGCTAGAGCTTCAACCTCGGTGGACAGCCGATCCACCGAGGATCCCAGGAACTTTGCCCAGGCCCCAGGAGTCATCACCCTGGTGAGGAATACGGGGAACGGCCCAACAGCCACGAAAGTCTGGGACCATTTGGCTGAAGTTAAGAAGCACTACCCGAGCGGGATGGTGCGGGGAGGCACCCGAACTCAGGAAGATGGCAAAAAACTGTTCTGGGAGGGTTCCGGTTTTGATCCATCCCTGTCTATATAGGGTGCTAAAACTCACTTATCCACATACGGACGTCGGCGGGATTGTCCTGAACGGACGGATTACGTCCGACATAGGAACGGGTTCCCTGGGACAGTCCGTCGGGGTCCACATCTACCAGAGATTTTTTATCCCGTATGCGATTAGTGCCTTTGTTGCATGTTTTTCTTTTTCTTTTTCAGATCTAAGAAATGTCTATTAAGATAGCCAGTTTGAATGCGTATGGCGGATCGGGAGCAAGGCAGCTCGCCTGCGTCGTGACCTCTTGTCGTACGGCGTGGATGTGGCCGCGATCCAAGAGACGCACTTTGTTTGCGAAGCCGACTCGTGTGCTGGATGACGACTTTGTCGTTTATTCAACATAATGGGAACCGGCATGCCAGAGGTGTTTCTTTGCTGGTCAAACGTACCTGGACGCGAGGATTGACCTTGTCCATGTCGGTGCCGAGGGCAAGCTGATGTGGCCGATATTGCAGTGAAAAGCAAGTCGTTCCGGCTGATTGCGGTTTATGCGCCCAATGATCGAGTAGGCGTGTCTCTCTTTCCGGCTGTTGGAGCCCTTCATGGTGGATTCAACACGGCTAATCTTAGTTGGGGCTGGAATGCCGTCCCTTTAAATGGGATAGAGGAAGGGGCGCTAGCGGGAGGAGTGGTGATCGTAGCCTGGTTGATCTGATCAACGAATTTGGTCTCGTCGATAGATACCGGGTCGATCATCCGGATGGGAGTATGTGGACGTGGACGCTTGGTGGCCTTCTACCCGGGTATCTGCGTACCTGGATAGAATGTTAGTGAGAGTGGCCGACATAGACTTCTTAGAATGTCCAACGTTCCACTGGTTAGGCTACACGGACCACAAACTTGTTTGTGCCCGTGTGGTGTTAGATTTTAGGCCTAGGTTGGCTGGTTATTGGAAGTTCAACCAGTCCTTACTGGACAGGCGGGACTTTCGTGACCAGCCAGCTGACAAAACTAGTTCAGCGGGCGTTAATTGGGCGAGTCATTGGGAGTAAGTGGTGGGTTAACCTTAAGGACTCCATTAGGTCTTTCGCCACCAAATATAGCCAGCGGCTCAAGCAGATAAGGCTGCGGAGGCAAAGACACTTAGAGCTAATTTCTCCCGGGCGGAGGCTGGTGGGGATCCCCTAGAAATAGCCGTAGCTAGGGGAGGCCCTGGAGCGCTCGACTAGCGGGCGCTACGTAGGCCAAGTAATTAGACTAAGTTAAGCAAGATGTCTTCCGAAGCTGTGAAAATGGGCGCAGAATTGCGCAAGGAAGAAATTCGCCGAGCCGGCGACCGGTACATTCGAGAGGTGCGCGACCCGGAGGGACATCTCCTTAGGTCCACTGACGACATGTGCGGGGCGTTCGGCAGCATTTCGAACACCGTTTTACCAAGGAGCCTGGTCTCCGTGACGAGAGTTTCGCAGCTATTTGGCTGACTTTCCCCGGCTTTTGCCGGCTGAAGCGGCTTGTAGCTACGGAAAATTACGGAGGACGAAATCTACGCGGCTTTGAAGAAGGTCGGCAGAGGCAAGTCGCCAGGTTTGGATGGTTTGCCCTATGAATTGTACTTGAGGATGTCGCACCTTTTTGTCCCGATCTTGGCTGTCGTGTTCAACCACTGGTTTCGGCAGAGGTCCATCCCCGGTCGGATTACCAGGGGCGTGATCAACGCTGTTGAAAAAAGGCAAGAAGGTTGGAGGAACAAGACGATTACAGGCCCTTAACTCTGCTAAACACAGAGTTAAAGATTTTAGCCAAGATCCTGACGAATCGCTTGCAGCTAGTTGCCGAGTCTCTGTTGGAACCGGATCAGACTTGTTCTGTGAAGGGACGAACAATTCAGAGCAACCTGCACTTGATTCGCACGATCATAGAGGGTGTAGAAGACGACGATAGAGCCGCGCTGATCAATTTGGATCAGTCCAAGGCATTTGATAGGATTGACCATGGCTACCTGGCTGCTGTCCTAAGGCCGCCGGATTCAAACCCGACTTCAGCCGCTGGATTAGCCTTCTGTATCGCTCCCCAAGGCTGTGGTACAGGTGAACGGGAAGCTGTCGGGCGCTTTTCCCGGCGCTGTCTAGGTCGGTCCGACAGGGTTGTCCACTGTCGTCTCTCCTTTACGTCCTGGCGTTGGAGCCCCTCCTTCGCCGGCTAAGGGACGAGACGGCAGTCCGGTCCTACGTGGAATTGCTGTCCCTGGAGGAGCTCGAGCCAGGGTTTTCGCGTACGCCGATGACGTAACGACCTTTGTGTCCTCCCGCAGGGACATAGAGGCGGTACAACAGGCGCTTGAACGGTACGAGAAGGTGACAGGGGCCAGAATTAACCGCGACCACCGTCATCCGGCTTGCGGTTAGGTGCCTGGAAGAGGTGTTTCCCTCCCGGGGCCTTCAGCTGGACGGACGGGCCAGTCAAAATCCTCGGGATTTGGTTCGGTCCGGACTTACAGCTGGAGAAAAACTGGTCAGAAATACTGGCAAAGGTCGGCGCGTCGGTCAAGACTTGGCGTCGACGGAGTCTCTCCGTAAAGGGCTTGGCGGAGGTGTATTCCATACCTCTTTCCCATGATCCTTTACCGGCTGTCAGTACTTCCCCTTTGTGACGATCATGAGAAGGCGCTCGAGCGTTTGCTATTCTCCTGTCTGTGGAGAGGACGCAAACACATGGTCGACAAAGGTCTGTTGCCTCCGTCCGTGTCAAGGGTCTGGGGATGCCACACTTGAGGAGCCATGTGCTCGCTTCGAGGTTGGCATTCCTCGGAGGCGCGCGTTGGAGGAAGATCGGTTGCTTGCGGGGTAGTGAGGGACATGTTCCCTTGCCTTACTATCACTCCCCCGACCCTATGGCTGACCGTCAGGCCTTGGGTGCGACCGAAATTCCTGCTCGAATGTCTGGCGGCCTTGCAAGCCATTCCACGGTCCAGTGACCTTTCACAGCCTAGGAGACTCTTCTATCGAGTTAGTGGGAGGGTGCCGTGAAGGATAAGCTGTGGGATAAGCTCGGCATGTCGGAGGTAGTGCAGCTCTCATTGGTCTTGGGCGCCAAGGTGCGGATTGGCTCAGCAACTCTGAGTTTTCTCTGACCTGGCGATTGGCTCGGAATGGTTTGTCTCTCAATGACAAGCGTTTCGCAATGGGCCTGGCGGATTTGCCAGATTGTGAGCGTTGCAACCTTGGAATTGGGAGACGTCTGCGCACGCCTTCTTCCATTGTTTGCGCGTTCGCCCGTTGTGGGAGCGTGTCGGCGAGTTGACTGCTCGTATCGCGCCGCGGAGGCTTGTGCTCATTGACCGCGCATACGCTGTGGACAATGTGTCGCCCCCGTACTCTGGAGTGAAGCGGATGGTGTTTCTGTCGCTACTGGCCACGGCTAGAATGGTGATATGGACGACGCGACTGGAGGAAGTCTTGCGGGGCGGCCGTCTTTCGGATCGGGATCTAATCCGATATTTTGAGCACCAGCTTAAAAATGAAGATTAGAACTGAACGGAAACGGCTGCACCCGACAGAGTTCAGCGAAAGGTGAATAAATGCAGCGAGCCTGGTTCGTGTGACCGGGGCTAGCCTTGATTTTCTTTTTAGATCTGCTAATCGCATCAGGGTGGATTCTTTGGAGACCCTTCCCGTGGTTAAGGTAAGAAGTCTTTTGTATGCCTAGTTAATGTGAGTGATTGTGTTTGTCCCGGCCTGTCCCCGGCTCCACTGCTTTTGTTGCGATCCAGTTCGAGATCCCCTTTGTCGGTGTTATTTTGTCCCGTTTCATTCTCGGCTGGGTCAGCCTTATATATTCTCCAGTCCCATTTATTTTGTACCCTGCGTCTCCATTCCCCTTAGAAAAGAGAGCTTTAGCGATTTTGTCTTTCAAGGCAGAATACAGTGGCCTCTTTAATTATGAGGGTGCGTTTGGGTCTTACTAACATTATGTATATATATTCATTTGAAATTATTTTTGTTTTGGGGATTTTTGTTTCGTCGCAACCCCTTCCCATCATGTCATTTCATGCAATATTTTTTAAAGCTATTTTTGTATATTTATTGTACATACGAATTTTTACGTGCATTTGGGGCGTTTTTGTAGGTCCCCGGTATGTTTTAGGTATTTTGGTGCATGATAAGTATGAACGTTGATGAATAAACCTTTATGGTGAATGAGAACTATTGTAACGTATGCATGGGTCGCGAATCGGTTTAGCTAGGCGTAGGATAGGTACTAGAACCAACCCGAGGTTTGTTCCCCTCCTTCTTTCGGCTTTAAGCCATAATCCTTGTACAAAGGATAAATAAAACTTCCTGCCACAGAAGGCTTTGTTTGACCTTTTCTTTCAAATTTTCTGTTGCAGGTTTAGTAGGCTCTTTGGTATCATCGTGACCGTTGTTCGTTCCACCCAGGTTATAGCTTTGGTAGTGTGGAAGTAGTGGCCATTTTGGACGCGAAAATACCAGGAAAAACATTTTGGTCGGTGACTCCTTAGAGGAGGCCATGGCCTCACCTAGGCCGGAGGAGAGTCTTCCCCACCACGGCGTCGGTGGGAGGAAAAGAGGGGGATTGGCAACTGCCGCCAAGGATTAATCCCCCTCCAACTGCACCAGATCCCCCCCATACCTTCCACCTCTGGATGGACAGGGACTAAAATTGTCAGCAAGGATGAAGATTATTATGACAACATGAGAGCCAAATATGCGGACTATATCAAAGGCACTGAGCTGGTCTCAGTGCCAGAACAGTGGCAGAAATTGAAAAAGAATCATCACGTTATTTACTAAAGATATAAACCCACAAATTCATTGAATCAACAAGAGACATTTTTGAAGCAGCCATCAAGGGCGTCTTAACATCAAGGGTAGGGCCGTGGCGAGGAGAACAATGCCATGTGGGACGTCCTGCTGGGCACGGCAGAAGAAGCCCAGAGTTTGGTCGGTGTGGTGCTGGAAACAAAAGCTCTCCAAGTTCATACCAGTACATGGGTGCCCGAAGGTCAAAATAACTTTGCATGGCGTCCCCCATGGGGACATTGCCGAGGACCATATTGGTGCCTTTTGCCAACTATGGTAAGGTGGCCCAAGAATCCTCGCTGCGGTCCGGCAAACTTCATTACAGGAGACATGACCCTGCAGGTGACGTTGTCTAAAAAGAAAACATAGACAAAATCCCCAACATCCTCACCTGCAGGGGCGTGTAATTTTATTATTGTAGAAGGCAGGAAGCCGTGCTGTTGGGTCTGTGGGGCGGCAGACCATGTTGCAAGAGCCTGCCGTCCAAAAATCCGGCCCCTAAGGCCCAACCAGTCCAACCAACCCAAGCAGCAGCAGCTAGAGAAGGAAAGGCGGAAAACCTGCTCCAGCCAACACAACCGCGTAGCTAACAAGGAGGGCGAGTGGCAGGTGGTGGGCAAAAAGAAGGCTAAAACACCTTCCCCGGCAAAGGTACCACCACCTGCCAAGACGCCGGCAACACAGACCCAGGTGAAGGTGCAGACTCCGGTCAAAGAGAAGGAGTCTCCGGCAGAGGTACCGCCACCTGCCAAAACGCTGGTAGGGCCAAAGGAGTCGCCTCCAAAGAAGTCTCCCCCAAGCAGAGGAAAGAAAGTCTCCTTCTCCCCAAAAAGAACAGAAAATGGAGGTGGAGAGGTCGGCTTCCCTGAAGCGCGGGAGAGAGGAGGAAGTGGAGGAGTACTATGACGGCGAAGACCCGCCGAAGGAGCAGGGCAAGAAAAGAACGAAGGCGGAAAAATGTTCGTCGCTGCCGGTGTCGCCGATGAGGCATTCATACGCAGAAAAGGCTAGAAGCCTACCGCTTCCCGCGAAAAAGCTTCCCAGTCCCCAACCTTTGAATTGACCCCCCTTAAGAAAGCCGGTTTTTCAACTCCCACTCCTCCCCCTTCTCCTAATCCCCTCCCCACGAAGCAAAAAGAAAAATACCCTCCTCAGGGGGATACCCATATGAGGGTACACGAAGATGTCGCCACAGAATGGTCTTCGCAAAGGCGCAAACTCTTAAAGCCTTTGCTGAAACTGACCTCGGTGGACGGCCGATCCACCGAGGATCCCAGGAACTTTGCCCAGGCCCGGGAGTCATCACCCTGGTAAGGAATACCGGGGGCAACCTGAGGGTCTGGGACCATTTGGCTGAAGTTAAGAAGCACTACCCAAAACTAAGGATGGTGCAGGAAGAGGCACCCCGAACTCAGGAAGATGGCAAAAAACTGTTCTGGGAGGTTCCCGGTTTTGATCCATCCCTGTCTATATAGGGTGCTAAAACTCACTTATCCTACGGACGTCGGCGGGGTTGTCTAGACGGACGGATTACGTCCGACATAGGAACGGGTTCCTAGGACAGTCCGTCAAAGTCCCCATCTACCAGAGATTTTTATCCCGTATGCGATTAGTGCCTTTGTTGCATGTTTCCTTTTTCTTTTTCAGATCTAAGAAATGTCTATTAAGATAGCCAGTTTGAATGCGTATGGCCTGAGGGACCGGGGCAAGGCGGCTCGCCTGCGTCGTGACCTCTTGTGTTACGGCGTGGATGTGGCCGCGATCCAAGAGACGCACTTTGTTTGCGAAGCCGACTCGTGTGTGCTGGATGACGACTTTGTCGTTTATTCAGCATATGGGAGCCGGCATGCCAGGGTGTTTCTTTGCTGGTCAAGCGTACCCTGGACGCGAGGATTGACCTTGTCCATGTCGGTGCCGAGGGCCGGCTGATCGTGGCCGATATTGCAGTGAAAAGCAAGTCGTTCCGGCTGATTGCGGTTTATGCGCCCAATGATCAAGGTGAGCTGTCTCTTTCTTTCGGCTGTTGGAGCCCTTCATGGTACTTCAACACGGCTAATCTTTAGTTGGGGACTGGAATGCCGTCTAACCCCCAAATGGGATAGAGGAAGGGGCGCTAGCGGAGGAGTGGTGATCGTAGCCTGGTTGATCTGATCAACCAATTTGGTCTCGTCGATAGATACCAGGTCGATCATCCGGATGGGAGTATGTGGACGTGGACGCTTGGTGGCCTTCTACCCGGGTATCTGCGTACCTGGATAGAATGTTAGTGAGAGTGGCCGACATAGACTTCTTAGAATGTCCAACGTTCCACTGGTTAGGCTACACGGACCACAAACTTGTTTGTGCCCGTGTGGTGTTAGATTTTAGGCCTAGGTTGGCTGGTTATTGGAAGTTCAACCAGTCCTTACTGGACAGGCAGGACTTTCGTGACCAGCTGACAAAACTAGTTCAGCAGACGTTAATTGGGCGAGTCATTGGGAGTAAGTGGTGGGTTAACCTTAAGGACTCCATTAGGTCTTTCGCCACCAAATATAGCCAGCGGCTCAAACTAGATAAGGCTGCGGAGGCAAAGACACTTAGAGCTAATTTCTCCCGGGCGGAGGCTGGTGGGGATCCCTAGAAATAGCCGTAGCTAGGGAGCCCTGGAGCGCTCGACTAGCGGGCGCTACATGGGCCAAGTAGTGGGAGCTAAGTTAAGCAAGATGTCTTCCGAAGCTGTGAAAATGGGCGCAGAATTGCGCAAGGAAGAAATTCGCCGAGCCGGCGACCGGTACATTCGAGAGATTGCGCGACCCGGAGGGACATCTCCTTAGGTCCACTGACGACATGTGCGGGGCGTTCCGGCAGCATTTCGAACACCGTTTTACCAAGGAGCTGGTCTCCGTGACGAGGAGTTTCGCAGCTATTTGGCTGACTTTCCCGGCTTTTGCCGGCGCAGAAGCGGCTAGCTGCGAGAAGGGAGATTACGGAGGACGAAATCTACGCGGCTTTGAAGAAGGTCGGCAGAGGCAAGTCGCCAGGTTTGGATGGTTTGCCCTATGAATTGTACTTGAGGATGTCGCACCTTTTTGTCCCGATCTTGGCTGTCGTGTTCAACCACTGGTTTCGGCAGGGGTCCATCCCCGGTCGGATTACCAGGGGCGTGATCACGCTGTTGAGAAAAGGCAAGAAGGTTGGGAGGGAACTAGACGATTACAGGCCCATAACTCTGCTAAACACAGAGTTAAAGATTTTAGCCAAGATCCTGACGAATCGCTTGCAGCTAGTTGCCGAGTCTCTGTTGGAACCGGATCAGACTTGTTCTGTGAAGGGACGAACAATTCAGAGCAACCTGCACTTGATTCGCACGATCATAAGGGTGTAGAAGACGACGATGAGGCCGCGCTGATCAATTTGGATCAGTCCAAGGCATTTGATAGGATTGACCATGGCTACCTGGCTGCTGTCCTGCAGGCCGCCGGATTCAAACCCGACTTCAGCCGCTGGATTAGCCTTCTGTATCGCTCCCCCAAGGCTGTGGTACAGGTGAACGAGGCTTTGTCGGGCGCTTTCGCGCTGTCTAGGTCGGTCCGACAGGGTTGTCCACTGTCGTCTCTCCTTTACGTCCTGGCGTTGGGACCCCTCCTTCGCCGGCTAAGGGACGAGACTGGCAGTCCGGTCCTACGTGGAATTGCTGTCCCTGGAGGAGCTCGGGCAGGGTTTCACGTACGCCGATGACGTAACGACCTTTGTGTCCTCCCGCGAGGGACATGAGAGCGGTACAACAGGCGCTTGAACGGTACGAGAAGGTGACAGGGGCCAGAATTAACCGCGACAAGTCATCCGGCTTGCGGTTAGGTGCCTGGAAGGGTGTTTCCCTCCCGAGACCCTTCAGCTGGACGGACGGGCCGGTCAAAATCCTCGGGATTTGGTTCGGTCCGGACTTGCAACTGGAGAAAAACTGGTCAGAAATACTGGCAAAGGTCGGCGCGTCGGTCAAGACTTGGCGTCGACGGAGTCTCTCCGTAAAGAACTTGGCGGAGGTGTGTGTTACATACCTCTTTCCCATGATCCTTTACCGGCTGTCGAGTACTTCCCTTTGCTGACGATCATGAGAAGGCGCTCGAGCGTTTGCTATTCTCCTGTCTGTGGAGAGGACGCAAACACATGGTCGACAAAGGAGTCTGTTGCCTCCGTCCGTGTCAAGGATGGGGATGCCACGCGGGAGCCATGTGCTCGCTTCGGGTTAGCATTCCTCAGGCGCGCGTTGGAGGAAGATCGGTTGCTTGCGGGGGTAGTGAGGGACATGTTCCCTTGCCTTACTATCACTCCCCGACCCTATGGCTGACCGTCAGGCCTTGGGTGCGACCGAAATTCCTGCTCGAATGTCTGGCGGCCTTGCAAGCCATTCCACGGTCCAGTGACCTTTCACAGCCTAGGAGACTCTTCTATCGGGGATTAGTGGAGGGTGCCGTGAAAGATCAGCTGTGGAGTAAGCTCGGCATGTCGAGTGGAGTACAGCTCTCATTGGTCTTGGGCTGGAGTGCGGATTGGCTCAGCAACTCTGAGTTTTCTCTGACCTGGCGATTGGCTCGGAATGGTTTGTCTCTCAATGACAAGCGTTTCGCAATGGGCCTGGCGGATTTGCCAGATTGTGAGCGTTACAACCTTGGAATTAAGGAGACGTCTGCGCACGCCTTCTTCCATTGTTTGCGCGTTCGCCCGTTGTGGGAGCGTGTCGGCGAGTTGACTGCTCGTATCGCGCCGCAGAGCTTGTGCTCATTGACCGCGCATACGCTGTGGACAATGTGTCGCCCCCGTACTCTGGAGTGAAGCGGATGGTGTTTCTGTCGCTACTGGCCACGGCTAGAATGGTGATATGGACGACGCGACTGGAGGAAGTCTTGCAGGGCAGCCGTCTTTCGGATCAGGATCTAATCCGATATTTTTGAGCACCAGCTCAAAATGAAGATTAGAACTGAACGGAAACGGCTGCACCCGACAGAGTTCAGCGAAAGGTGGATAAATGCAGCGAGCCTGGTTCGTGTGACCGGGGCTAGCCTTGATTTTCTTTTTAGATCTGCTAATCGCATCGGGGTGGATTCCTTTGGAACCCTTCCCGTGGTTAAGGTAAGAAGTCTTTTGTATGCCTAGTTAATGTGAGTGATTGTGTTTGTCCCGGCCTGTCCCCGAAAGCTCCCTGCTTTTGTTATGATCCAGTTCGAGATCCCCCTTTGTCCGATGTTTGTCCACGTTTGTTCATTCTCGGCTGGGTCAGCCTTATATATTCTCCAGTCCCATTTATTTTGTACCCTGCGTCTCCATTCCCCTTAGAAGAGAAGCTGCTTGATTTTGTCTTTCAAGGCAGAATACAGTATAGCCTCTTTAATTGTAAGTGCGTTTGGGTCTTTATTTCATTATGTATATATATTCATTTTGAAATTATTTTGTTTTGGGGATTTTTTTGTTCGTCATAACCCCTTCCCATCATGTCATTTCATGCAATATTTTTAAAGCTATTTTTGTATATTTATTGTACATGCCACGAATTTTTACGTGCATTTGGGGCGTTTTGTAGGTCCGGTATGTTTTGCGGTATTTTGGTGCATGATAAGTATGAACGTTGATGGACAAACCTTTATGGTGAATGAGAACTATTGTAGCGTATGCATGGGTGTTAGATCGGTTTAGCTAGGCGTAGGATAGAGTACTGAAGACCAACCCAGTTTTTGTTCCCCCTCCTTCTTTCGGCTTTAAGCCATAATCCTTGTACAAAGGATAAATAAAACTTCCCTGCCACAGAAGGCTTTGTTTGACCTTTTCTTTCAAATTTTCTGTTGCAGGTTTAGTAGGCTCTTTGGTATCATCGTGACCGTTGTTCGTTCCACCCGAGTTTATAGCTTTGGTAGTGTGGAAGTAGTGGCCATTTTGGACGCGAGAAACACCAGGAAAAACATTTTGGTCGGTGACTCCTTAGAGGAGGCCATGGCCTCACCTAGGCCGGAGGAGAGTCTTCCCCACCACGGCGTCGGTGGGAGGAAAAGAGGGGGATTGGCAACTACCGCAAAAAGTTAATCCCCCTCCAACTGCACCAGGATCCCCCATACCTTCCACCTCGGGATGGACAGGGACTAAAATTGTCAGCAAGGATGAAGAGTATTATGACAACATGAGAGCCAAATATGCGGACTATATCAAAGGCACTGAGCTGGTCTCAGTGCCAGAACAATTAGCAGAAATTGAAAAAAAGAATCATCACGTTATTTACTAAAGATATAAAAAACCCACAAATTCATTGGGATAACAAGAGACATTTTGAAGCAGCCATCAAGACTCTTAACATTAAAGGTAGGGCCGTGGCGAGGAGGAGCAATGCCATGTGGGACGTCCTGCTGGGCACGGCAGAAGAAGCCAGGTTTGGTCGGTGTGGTGCTGGAAACGAAAACTCTCCAGTTCCATACCGAGTACATGGGTGCCCGAAAGGTCAAAATAACTTTGCATGGCGTCCCCATGGACATTGCCGAGACCATATTGGTGCCTTTTTTGCCAACTATGGTAAGGTGGCCCAAGTCCTCGCTGCGGTCCAAAGCGGGCTTCATTACGAGAGACATGACCCTGCAGGTGACGTTGTCTAAAGAAAACATAGACAAAATCCCCAACATCCTCACCTGCAGGGGCGTGTAATTTTTATTATTATTGTAGAAGGCAGGAAGCCGTGCTGTTGGGTCTGTGGGGCGGCAGACCATGTTGCAAGGCCTGCCCGTCCAAAAAATCCGGCCCCTAAGGCCCAACCAGTCCAACCAACCAAGCAGCAGCAGCTAGAGAAGGAGAGCGGAAAACCTGCTCAGCAACACAACCGCCCGTAGCTAACAAGGAGGGCGAGTGGCAGGTGGTGGGCAAAAAGAAGGCTAAAACACCTTCCCCGGCAAAGGTACCACCACCTGCCAAGACGCCGGCAACACAGACCCGAGTGAAAGGGTGCAGACTCCGGTCAAAGAGAAGGAGTCTCCGGCGAAGGTGCCGCCACCTGCCAAAACGCTGGTAGAGGCCAAAGGAGTCGCCTCAAAAGAAGTCTCCCCCCAAGCAGAGGAAAGAAAGGAGTCCTTCTCCCCCAAAAAGAACAGAAAATGGAGGTGGAGAGGTCGGCACCACGAGCGCCAAGGAGAGAGGAGGAAGTGGAGGAGTACTATGACAGCCCGAAGACCCCGCCGAAGGAGCAGGAGGAGCAAAGAGAAAAAGAACGAGAGCGGAAAAATGTTCGTCGCTGCCGGTGTCGCCGATGAGGCATTCATACGCAAGAAAAGGCTAAGAAGCCTACCCGCTTCCCCCGCGAAAAGCTTCCCAGTCCCAACCTTTGAATTGACCCCCTTAAGAAAGCCAGTTTTTCAACTCACTCACTCCCCTTCTCCTAATCCCACTCCCACACGAAGCAAAAAAGAAAAATACCCTCCCTCAGGGGGATGCCCATATGAGGGTACGAGATGTCGCCACAGAATGGTCTTCGCAAAGGCGCAAACTCTTAAAGCCTTTGCTGAAACTGACCTCGGTGGACGGCCGATCCACCGAGGATCGGAACTTGCCCAGGCCCAGAATTATGCCCTGGTAGAATACCGAGGCAACCTGAGGTCTGGGACCATTTGGCTGAAGTTAAACACTACCCAAAATAAGGATGGTGGGGAAGGCACCCCCGAACTCAGGAAGATGGCAAAAAACTGTTCTGGGAGGTTCCCGGTTTTGATCCATCCCTGTCTATATGGGGTGCTAAAACTCACTTATCCTACGGACGTCGGCGGGATTGTCCTAGACGGACGGATTACGTCCGACATAGGAACGGGTTCCCTAGGACAGTCCGTCGGGGTCCCCATCCGCAGAGATTTTATCCCGTATGCGATTAGTGCCTTTGTTGCATGTTTTTTTCTTTTTTCTTTTCCAGATCTAAATGTCTATTAAGATAGCCAGTTTGAATGCGTATGGCCTGAGGGATCGGGGGCAAAGGCAACTCGCCTGCGTCGTGACCTCTTGTCGTACGGCGTGGATGTGGCCGCGATCCAAGAGACGCACTTTGTTTGCGAAGCCGACTCGTGTGCTGGATGACGACTTTGTCGTTTATTCAGCATATGGGGAACCGGCATGCCAGAGGTGTTTCTTTGCTGGTCAAGCGTACCCTGGACGCGGGGATTGACCTTGTCCATGTCGGTGCCGAGGGCCGGCTGATCGTGGCCGATATTGCAGTGAAAAGCAAGTCGTTCCGGCTGATTGCGGTTTATGCGCCCAATGATCAAGGTGAGCGTGTCTCTTTCTTTCAGCTGTTGGAGCCCTTCATGGTGGATTCAACACGGCTAATCTTAGTTGGGGACTGGAATGCCGTCCTAACCCCAAATGGGATAGAGGAAGGGGCGCTAGCGGGAGGTGGTGATCGTGACCTGGTTGATCTGATCAACGAATTTGGTCTCGTCGATAGATACCGGGTCGATCATCCGGATGGGAGTATGTGGACGTGGACGCTTAATTGGCCTTCTACCCGGGTATCTGCGTACCTGGATAGAATGTTAGTGAGAGTGGCCGACGTAGACTTCTTAGAATGTCCAACGTTCCACTGGTTAGGCTACACGGACCACAAACTTGTTTGTGCCCGTGGCGGTGTTAGATTTTAGGCCTAGGTTGGCTGGTTATTGGAAGTTCAATCAGTCCTTACTGGACAGGCGGGACTTTCGTGACCGGCTGACAAAACTAGTTCAGCGGGCGTTAATTGGGCGAGTCATTGGGAGTAAGTGGTGGGTTAACCTTAAGGGCTCCATTGGGTCTTTCGCCACCAAAATATAGCCAGCGGCGAGCTAGATAAGGCTGCGGAGGCAAAGACACTTAGAGCTAATTTCTCCCGGGCGGAGGCTGGTGGGGATCCCCTAAGGAAATAGCCGTAGCTAGGGAGGCCCTGGAGCGCTCGACTAGCGGGCGCCGATAGGCCAAGTAGTGGGAGCTAAGTTAAGCAAGATGTCTTCCGAAGCTGTGAAAATGGGCGCAGAATTGCGCAAGGGAAAATTCGCCGAGCCAGCGACCGGTACATTCGAGAGGTGCGCGACCCGGAGGGACATCTCCTTGGGTCCACTGACGACATGTGCGGGGCGTTCCGGCAACATTTCGAACACCGTTTTACCAAGGGAGCCTGGTCTCACGTGACGAGGGAGTTTCGCAGCTATTTGGCTGACTTTCCCCGGCTTTGCCGGCTCGGAAGCGGCTAGCTGCGAAGGGAGATTACGGAGGACGAAATCTACGCGGCTTTGAAGAAGGTCGGCAGAGGCAAGTCGCCAGGTTTGGATGGTTTGCCCTATGAATTGTACTTGAGGATGTCGCACCTTTTTGTCCCGATCTTGGCTGTCGTGTTCAACCACTGGTTTCGGCAGAGGTCCATCCCCGGCCGGATTACCGGGGGCGTGATCACGCTGTTGAAGAAAAGGCAAGAAGGTTGGGAGGGAACTAGACGATTACAGGCCCATAACTCTGCTAAACGCAGAGTTAAAGATTCTGGCCAAGATCCTGACGAATCGCTTGCAGCTAGTTGCCGAGTCTCTGTTGGAACCGGATCAGACTTGTTCTGTGAAGGGACGAACAATTCAGAGCAACCTGCCACTTGATTCGCACGATCATAGAGGGTGTAGAAGACGACGATGAGGCCGCGCTGATCAATTTGGATCAGTCCAAGGCATTTGATAGGATTGACCACCATGGCTACCTGGCTGCTGTCCTGCAGGCCGCCGGATTCAAACCCGACTTCGGCCGCTGGATTAGCCTTCTGTATCGCTCCCCAAGGCTGTGGTACAGGTGAACGGGAAGCGCTGTCCGGGCGCTTTCGCGCTGTCTAGGTCGGTCCGACAGGGTTGTCCACTGTCGTCTCTCGCTTCCTACGTCCTGGCGTTGGAGCCCCTCCTTCGCCGGCTAAGGGACAGACTGGCGGTCCGGTCCTACGTGGAATTGCTGTCCCCTGGAGGAGCTCGAGCCAGGGTTTCCGCGTACGCCGATGACGTAACGACCTTTGTGTCCTCCCGCAGGGGTTATAGAGGCGGTACAACAGGCGCTTGAACGGTACGAGAAGGTGACAGGGCCAGAATTAACCGCGACAAGTCATCCGGCTTGCGGTTAGGTGCCTGGAAGGGTGTTTCCCTCCAGGGCCCTTCAGCTGGACGGACGGGCCGGTCAAAATCCTCGGGATTTGGTTCGGTCCGGACACAGCTGAAGAAGCTGGTCAAATACTGGCAAAGGTCGGCGCGTCGGTCAAGACTTGGCACGTCGACGAGTCTCTCCGTAAAGGGCTTGGCGGAGGTGTGTGTTACATACCTCTTTCCCATGATCAACTACCGGCTGTCAGTACTTCCCGCTTGTGACGATCATGAGAAGGCGCTCGAGCGTTTGCTATTCTCCTGTCTGTGGAGAGGACGCAAACACATGGTCGACAAAGGAGTCTGTTGCCTCCGTCCGTGTCAAGGAGGTCTGGGGATGCCACACTTGAGGAGCCATGTGCTCGCTTCGGGGTTGGCATTCCTCAGGCGCGCGTTGTTGGAGGAAGATCGGTTGCTTGCGGGGGTAGTGAGGGACATGTTCCCTTGCCTTACTATCACTCCCCGACCCTATGGCTGACAATGAGCCTTGGGTGCGACCGAATTCCTGCTCGAATGTCTGGCGGCCTTGCAAGCCATTCCACGGTCCAGTGACCTTTCACAGCCTAGGAGACTCTTCTATCGGGGATTAGTGGAGGGTGCCGTGAAGGATAAGCTGTGGAGTAGGCTCGGCATGTCGGAAGTGGAGTACAGCTCTCATTGGTCTTGGGCGCCAGGTGCGGATTGGGCTCAGCAACTCAGGTTTTCTCTGACCTGGCGATTGGCTCGGAATGGTTTGTCTCTCAATGACAAGCGTTTCGCAATGGGCCACAGCGGATTTGCCAGATTGTGAGCGTTGCAACCTTGGAATTAAGGAGACGTCTGCGCACGCCTTCTTCCATTGTTTGCGCGTTGCTCCGTTGTGGGAGCGTGTCGGCGAGTTGACTGCTCGTATCGCGCCGCAGAGGCTTGTGCTCATTGACCGCGCATACGCTGTGGACAATGTGTGTCGCCCCCGTACTCTGGAGTGAAGCGGATGGTGTTTCTGTCGCTACTGGCCACGGCTAGAATGGTGATATGGACGACGCGACTGGAGAGTCTTGCGGGGCGGCCGTCTTTCGGATCAGGATCCTAATCCGATATTTTGAGCACCAGCTCAAAATGAAGATTAGAACTGAACGGAAACGGCTGCACCCGACGAATTCAGCGAAAGGTGGATAAATGCAGCGAGCCTGGTTCGTGTGACCGGGGCTAGCCTTGATTTTCTTTTTTAGATCTGCTAATCGCATCGGGGTGGATTCCTTTGGAACCCTTCCCGTGGTTAAGGTAAGAAGTCTTTTGTATGCCTAGTTAATGTGAGTGATTGTGTTTGTCCTGGCCTGTCCCCGGCTCCACTGCTTTTGTTATGATCCAGTTCGAGATCCCTTTGTCCGGTGTTATTTGTCCCGTTTCATTCTCGGCTGGGTCAGCCTTATACTATTCTCCAGTCCCATTTATTTTGTACCCTGCGTCTCCACATTCCCCTTAGAAGAGAGCTGCTTGATTTTGTCTTCAAGGCAGAATACAGTGGCCTCTTTAATTGTGAGGTGCGTTTGGGTCTTACTAACATTATGTATATATATTCATTTGAAATTATTTTTGTTTTGGGGATTTTTTTGTTTCGTCCTGCTTGGCCATCATGTCATTTCATGCAATATTTTTAAAGCTATTTTTGTATGTTGTTGTACATACCACGGAATTTTTACGTGCATTTTGGGGCGTTTTTTGTAGGTCCCCGGTATGTTTTTGCGGTATTTTGGTGCATGATAAGTATGAACGTTGATGGACAAACCTTTATGGTGAATGAGAACTATTGTAACGTATGCATGGGTCGCGAATCGGTTTAGCTAGGCGTAGGATAGAGTACTGAAGACCAACCCGAGTTTTGTTCCCCCTCCTTCTTTCGGCTTTAAGCCATAATCCTTGTACAAAGGATAAATAAAACTTCCCTGCCACAGAAGGCTTTGTTTGACCTTTTCTTTCAAATTTTCTGTTGCAGGTTTAGTAGGCTCTTTGGTATCATCGTGACCGTTGTTCGTTCCACCCGAGTTTATAGCTTTGGTAGTGTGGAAGTAGTGGCCATTTGGACGCGAAAACACCAGGAAAAACATTTTGGTCGGTGACTCCTTAGAGGAGGCCATGGCCTCACCTTAGGCCGGAGGAGAGTCTTCCCCCCCCACCACGGCGTCGGTGGGAGGAAAAGAGGGGGATTGGCAACTACCGCAGGATTAATCCCCCTCCAACTGCACCAGGATCCCCATACCTTCTACCTCGGGATGGACAGGGACTAAAATTGTCAGCAAGGATGAAGATTATTATGACAACATGAGAGCCAAATATACGGACTATATCAAAGGCACTGAGCTGGTCTCAGTGCCAGAGCAGTTAGCAGAAATTGAAAAAAGAATCATCACGTTATTTACTAAAGATATAAAAACCCACAAATTCATTGGGATAACAAGAGACATTTTTGAAGCAGCTATCAAGACTCTTAACATCAAGGCTAGGGCCGTGGCGAGCAATGCCATGTGGGACGTCCTGCTGGGCACGGCAGAAAGAGCCAAGAGTTTGGTCGGTGTGGTGCTGGAAACGAAAACTCTCCAGTTCCATACCGAGTACATGGGTGCCCGAAAGGTCCAAAATAACTTTGCCAGCGTCCCCATGGACATTGCCGAGGACCATATTGGTGCCTTTTTTGCCAACTATGGTAAGGTGGCCCAAGTCTCCTCGCTACGGTCAAAGCGGGCTTCATTACAGGAGACATGACCCTGCGGGTGACGTTGTCTAAAGAAAACATAGACAAAATCCCCAACATCCTCACCTGCAGGGAGCGTGTAATTTTATTATTGTAGAAGGCAGGAAGCCGTGCTGTTGGGTCTGTGGGGCGGCAGACCATGTTGCAAGGCTGCCGTCCAAAAATCCGGCCCCTAAGGCCCAACCAGTCAACCAACCAAGCAGCAGCAGCTAGAGAAGGAAGGCGGAAAACCTGCTCAACCAACACAACCGCCCGTAGCTAACAAAGGAGGGCGAGTGGCAGGTGGTGGGCAAAAAGAGGCTAAAACACCTTCCCCGGCAAAGGTACCACCACCTGCCAAGACGCCGGCAACACAGACCCAGGTGAAGGTGCAGACTCCGGTCAAAGAGAAGGAGTCTCCGGCGAAGGTGCCGCCACCTGCCAAAACGCTGGTAGGGCCAAAGGAGTCGCCTCAAAAGTCTCCCAAGCAGAGGAAAGAAAGGAGTCCTTCTCCCCAAAAAGAACAAGAAAATGGAGGTGGAGGTCGGCTTCCCTGAAGCGCGGGAGAGAGGAGGAAGTGGAGGAGTATGACAGCCCGAAGACCCGCCCGAAGGGCAGGAGCAAAGAAAAAGAACGAGAGCGGAAAAATGTTCGTCGCTGCCGGTGTCGCCGATGAGGCATTCATACGCAGAAAAAGGCTAGAAGCCTACCGCTTCCCCGCGAAAAGCTTCCCAGTCCCCAACCTTTGAATTGACCCCCCTTAGAAAGCCAGTTTTTCAACTCCCTCCCTCCACTTCTCCTAATCCCACTCACACGAAGCAAAAAGAAAAATACCCTCCCTCAGGGGGATGCCCTTATGAGGGTACACGAAGATGTCGCCACAGAATGGTCTTCGCAAAGAGAGCGCAAACTCTTAAAGCCTTTGCACAAACCTGACCTCGGTGGACGGCCGATCCACCGAGGATCCCAGGAACTTTGCCCAGGCCCCAGGAGTCATCACCCTGGTAAAGAATACAAGAGGCAACCTGAGGGTCTGGGACCATTTGGCTGAAGTTAAGAAGCACTACCCAAAACTAAGGATGGTGCAGGAAGGCACCCGAACTCAGGAAGATGGCAAAAAACTGTTCACGGGAGGTTCCCGGTTTTGAGTCATCCTGTCTATATAGAATTGCTAAAACTCACTTATCCTACGGACGTCGGCGGGATTGTCCTAGACGGACGGATTACGTCCAACATGGGAACGGGTTCCCTAGGACAGTCCGTCGGGGTCCCATCTACAGAATTTTATCCCTTCTTCGTTAGTGCCTTTGTTGCATGTTTTCTTTTTTCTTTTTCAGATCTAAGAAATGTCTATTAAGATAGCCAGTTTGAATGCGTATGGCCTAGGGGATCGGGGCAAGGCGGCTCGCCTGCGTCGTGACCTCTTGTCGTACGGCGTGGATGTGGCCGCGATCAAGGGGCGCACTTTGTTTTTGAAGCCGACTCGTGTGTGCTGGATGACGACTTTGTCATTTATTCAGCATATGGGAACCGGCGTAGAAGGTGTTTCTTTGCTGGTCAAGCGTACCTGGACGCGAGGATTGACCTTGTCCATGTCGGTGCCGAGGGCCGGCTGATCGTGGCCGATATTGCAGTGAAAAGCAAGTCGTTCCGGCTGATTGCGGTTTATGCGCCCAGTCAAGGTGAGCGTGTCTCTTTCTTTCGGCTGTTGGAGCCCTTCATGGTGGATGACACGGCTAATCTTAGTTGGGGACTGGAATGCCGTCCTAACCCCCAAATGGGATAGAGGAAGGGGCGCTAGCGGGAAGTGGTGATCGTAGCCTGGTTGATCTGATCAACGAATTTGGTCTCGTCGATAGATGCCGGGTCGATCATCCGGATGGGAGTATGTGGACGTGGACGCTTAATTGGCCTTCTACCCGGGTATCTACGTACCTGGATAGAATGTTAGTGGTGGCCGACATAGACTTCTTAGAATGTCCAACGTTCCACTGGTTAGGCTACACGGACCACAAACTTGTTTGTGCCGTGTGGTGTTGGAATTTTAGGCCTAGGTTGGCTGGTTATTGGAAGTTCAACCAGTCCTTACTGGACAGGCAGGACTCGTGACCAATGACAAAACTAGTTCCAGCGGGCGTTAATTGGGCGAGTCATTGGGGAGTAAGTGGTGGGTTAACCTTAAGGACTCCATTAGGTCTTTCGCCACCAAATATAGCCAGCGGCTCAAACTAGATAAGGCTGCGGAGGCAAAGACACTTAGAGCTAATTTCTCCCAGGCGGAGGCTGGTGGGGATCTAGAAACCAAAGCCTTCGGGAAGCCTGGGCGCTCGACTAGCGGGCGCTACATGGAAGAAGCCGAAGTAATTGAGGCTAAGTTAAGCAAGATGTCTTCCGAAGCTGTGAAAATGGGCGCAGAGATTGCGCAAGGAAGAAATTCGCCGAGCCGGCGACCGGTACATTCGAGAGGTGCGCGACCCGGAGGATCTCCTTAGGTCCACTGACGACATGTGCGGGGCGTTCCGGCAGCATTTCGAGAACACCGTTTTACCAAGGAGCCTGGTCTCCGTGACGAGGAGTTTCGCAGCTATTTGGCTGACTTTCCCCGGCTTTTGCCGGCTGAAGCGGCTAGCTGCGAAGGAGACACGAGAGGACGAAATCTACGCGGCTTTGAAGAAGGTCGGCAGAGGCAAGTCACTTAAGATTTGGATGGTTTGCCCTATGAGATTGTACTTGAGGATGTCGCACCTTTTTGTCCCGATCTTGGCTGTCGTGTTCAACCACTGGTTTCGGCAGGGGTCCATCCCGGTCGGATTACCAGGGGCGTGATCACGCTGTTGAAAAAAGGCAAGAAGGTTGGGAGGGAACTAGACGATTACGAGCATAACTCTGCTAAGCGCAGAGTTAAAGATTATGGCCAAGATCCTGACGAATCGCTTGCAGCTAGTTGCCGAGTCTCTGTTGGAACCGGATCAGACTTGTTCTGTGAAGGGACGAACAATTCAGAGCAACCTGCACTTGATTCGCACGATCATAGAGGGTGTAGAAGACGACGATGAGGCCGCGCTGATCAATTTGGATCAGTCCAAGGCATTTGATAGGATTGACCATGGCTACCTGGCTGCTGTCCTGCAGGCCGCCGGATTCAAACCCGACTTCGGCCGCTGGATTAGCCTTCTGTATCGCTCCCCCAAGGCTGTGGTACAGGTGAACGGGAAGCTGTCGGGCGCTTTCGCGCTGTCTAGGTCGGTCCGTAAGGGTTGTCTGTCGTCTCTCCTTTACGTCCTGGCGTTTTAGGCCCTCCTTCGCCGGCTAAGGGGCGAGACTGGCAGTCCGGTCCTACGTGGAATTGCTGTCCCTGGAGGAGCTCGAGCCAGGGTTTTCCGCGTACGCCGATGACGTAACGACCTTTGTATCCTCCGCAGGGACATAGAGCGGTACAACAGGCGCCCAGCGGTACGAGAAGGTGACGGAGGCAGAATTAACCGCGACAAGTCATCCGGCTTGCGGTTAGGTGCCTGGAAGGGTGTTTCCCTCACGGGGGCCCTTCAGCTGGACGGACAGGCCGGTCAAAATCCTCCGGGATTTGGTTCGGTCCGGACTTTAGCTGGGAAAAACGGTCAGAAATACTGGCAAAGGTCGGCACGTCAGTCGAACGGCGTCGACGGAGTCTCTCCGTAAAGGGCTTGGCGGAGGTGTGTGTTACATACCTCTTTCCCATGATCCTTTACCGGCTGTCAGTACTTCCCTTTGTGACGATCATGAAGAAAAACAAGGCGTTTTGCTATTCTCTGTCTGTGGAGAGGACGCAAACACATGGTCACGACAAGGGAGTCCTACATTGCCTCCGTCCGTGTCAAGGGGGTCTGGGGATGCCACACTTGAGGGTGTGTGCTCCTTCGAGGTTGTGGCATTCCTCGAACGCGTTGAATCGATTTGCTTGCGGGGGTAGTGAGGGACATGTTCCCTTGCCTTACCTATCACTTCCCCCGACCCTATGGCCCGAAGCCGTCAGGCCTTGGGTGCGACGAAATTCCTGCTCGAATGTCTGGCGGCCTTGCAAGCCATTCCACGGTCCGGTAGCCTTTCACAGCCTAGGGAACTCTTCTATCGGGGATTAGTGGAGGGTGCAATGAAGGATAAGCTGTGGAGTAAGCTCGGCATGTCGAGTGGGCCTGACTCTCATTGATCTTCTTGGGCGCCAGGTGCGGATTGGCTCAGCAACTCTGAGTTTTCTCTGACCTGGCGATTGGCTCGGAATGGTTTGTCTCTCAATGACAAGCGTTTCGCAATGGGCCTGGCGGATTTACGCAGATTGTGAGCGTTGCAACCTTGGAATTAAGAGACGTCTGCGCACGCCTTCTTCCATTGTTTTTGCGCGTTCGCCCGTTGTGGGAGCGTGTCGGCGAGTTGACTTGCTCGTATCGCGCCGCAGGAGGCTTGTGCTCATTGACCGCGCATACGCTGTGGACAATGTGTCGCCCCCGTACTCTGGAGTGAAGCGGATGGTGTTTCTGTCGCTACTGGCCACGGCTAGAATGGTGATATGGACGACGCGACTGGAGGAAGTCTTGCAGGGCAGCCGTCTTTCGGATCAGGATCTAATCCGATATTTTGAGCACCAGCTCAAAATGAAGATTAAGAACTGAACGGAAACAGCTGCATGACAGAGCTCAGCGAAAGGTGGATAAATGCAGCGAGCCTGGTTCGTGTGACCGGGGCTAGCCTTGATTTTCTTTTTAGATCTGCTAATCGCATCGGGGTGGATTCATGGAGGAACCCGTGGTTAAAGGTAAGAAGTCTTTTGTATGCCTAGTTAATGTGAGTGATTGTGTTTGTCCCGGCCTGTCCCCGGCTCCACTGCTTTTGTTATGATCCAGTTCGAGATCCCTTTGTCGGTGTTATTTTGTCCCGTTTCATTCTCGGCTGGGTCAGCCTTATATTCTCAGTCCCATTTATTTTGTACCCTGCGTCTCCATTCCCCTTAGAAAGAGAGCTGCTTGATTTTGTCTTTCAAGGCAGAATACAGTGGCCTCTTTAATTATGAAGTGCGTTTGGGTCTTACTAACATTATGTATATATATTCATTTGAAATTATTTTTGTTTTGGGGATTTTTTGTTTCGTCATAACCCCTTCCCATCATGTCATTTCAGGCAATATTTTTAAAGCTATTTTTGTATATTTATTGTACATACCACGAATTTTTACGTGCATTTGGGGCGTTTGTAGGTCCCCGGTATGTTTGCGGTATTTTGGTGCATGATAAGTATGAACGTTGATGAATAAACCTTTATGGTGAATGAGAACTATTGTAACGTATGCATGGGTCGCGAATCGGTTTAGCTAGGCGTAGGATAGAAGTACTGAAGACCAACCCGAGAGTTTTGTTCACCCTCCCTTCTTTCGGCTTTAAGCCATAATCCTTGTACAAAGGATAAATAAAACTTCCCTGCCACAGAAGGCTTTGTTTGACCTTTTCTTTCAAATTTTCTGTTGCAGGTTTAGTAGGCTCTTTGGTATCATCGTGACCGTTGTTCGTTCCACCGAGTTTATAGCTTTGGTAGTGTGGAAGTAGTGGCCATTTTGGACGCGAAAACACCAGAAAAAACATTTTGGTCGGTGACTCCTTAGAGGAGGCCATGGCCTCACCTAGGCCGGAGGAGAGTCTTCCCCACCGGCGTCGGTGGGAGGAAAAGAGGGGGATTGGCAACTACCGCCAGGATTAATCCCCCTCCCAGCTGCACCAGGATCCCCCATGCCTTCCACCTCTGGATGGACAGGGACTAAAATTGTCAGCAAGGATAAATTATTATGACAACATGAGAGCCAAATGTGCGGACTATATCAAAGGCACTGAGCTGGTCTCAGTGCCAGAACAGTTAGCAGAAATTGAAATATCACGTTATTTACTAAAGATATAAAAACCCACAAATTCATTGGGATAACAAGAGACATTTTTGAAGCAGCCATCAAGAATGCCAACATTAAGGCTAGGGCCGTGGCGAGGAGGAACAGTACATGTAGGACGTCCTGCTGGGCACAGCAGAAGAAGCCAAAGAGTTTGGTCAGTGTGGTGCTGAAACTGAAAACTCTCCAGTTCCATACCGAGTACATGGGTGCCCGAAAGGTCAAAATAACTTTGCATGGCGTCCCCATGGACATTGCCGAGGACCATATTGGTGCCTTTTTTGCCAACTATGGTAAGGTGGCCCAATCTCCTCGCTGCGGTCCAAAGCGGGCTTCATTACAGGAGACATGACCCTGCAGGTGACGTTGTCTGAAAGCATAGACAAAATCCCCAACATCCTCACCTGCAGGGGGCGTGTAATTTTTATTATTGTAGAAGGCAGGAAGCCGTGCTGTTGGGTCTGTGGGGCGGCAGACCATGTTGCAAAGGCCTGCCCGTCCAGAAATCCGGCCCCTAGGCCCAGCCAGTCCAACCAAGCAGCAGCAGCTAGAGAGAAGGCGAAGAAGCCTGCTCAACCAACACAACCGCCCGTAGCTAACAAGGAGGGCGAGTGGCAGGTGGTGGGCAAAAAGAAGGCTAAAACACCTTCCCCGGCAAGGAGCACACCACCTGCCAAAGACGCCGGCAACACAGACCCAGGTGAAGGTGCAGACTCCGGTCAAAGAGAAGGAGTCTCCGGCGAAGGTGCCGCCACCTGCCAAAACGCTGGTAGGGCTAGGAGTCGCCTCAAAAGAGTCTCCCCCCAAGCAGAGGAAAGGAGTCCCTTCTCCCCAAAAAGAACAGAAAATGGAGGTGGAGAGGTCGGCTTCCCTGGGCGCGGGAGGGAGGAGGAAGTGGAGGAGTACTATGACAGCCCGAAGACCCGCCGAAGGAGCAGGGCAAGAAAAAGAACGAGAGCGGAAAAATGTTCGTCGCTGCCGGTGTCGCCGATGAGGCATTCATACGCAGAAAAGGCTAGAAGCCTACCCGCTTCCCGCGAAAAGCTTCCCAGTCCCCAACCTTTGAATTGACCCCCCTTAAGAAAGCCAGTTTTTCAACTCCCACTCCCTCCCCTTCTCCTAATCCCACTCCACACGAAGCAAAAAAGAAAAATACCCTCCCTCAGGGGGATGCCCTTATGAGGGTACACGAAGATGTCGCCACAGAATGGTCTTCGCAAAGGCGCAAACTCTTAAAGCCTTTGCTGAAACTGACCTCGGTGGACAGCCGATCACCGAGATCCCAGGAACTTTGCCCAGGCCCCAGGAGTCATCACCCTGGTAAGGAATACCGGGGGCAACCTGAGGGTCTGGGACCATTTGGCTGAAGTTAAGAAGCACTACCCAAAACTAAGGATGGTACGGGAAGGCACCCCCGAACTCAGGAAGATGGCAAAAAACTGTTCTGGGAGGTTCCCGGTTTTGATCCATCCCTGTCTATGTAAATTTTCAAAACTCACTTATCCTACGGACGTCGGCGGGATTGTCCTAGACGGACGGATTACGTCCGACATAGGAACGGGTTCCCTAGGACAGTCCGTCGGGGTCCATCTACCAGAGATTTTTATCCCGTATGCGATTAGTGCCTTTGTTGCATGTTTTTTCTTTTTCTTTCAGATCTAAATGTCTATTAAGATAGCCAGTTTGAATGCGTATGGCCTGAGGGATCGGGGCAAGGCGGCTCGCCTGCGTCGTGACCTCTTGTCGTACGGCGTGGATGTGGCCGCGATCCAAGAGACGCACTTTGTTTGCGAAGCCGACTCGTGTGTGCTGGATGACGACTTTGTCGTTTATTCAGCATATGGGAGCCGGCATGCCAGAGGTGTTTCTTTGCTGGTCAAGCGTACCCTGGACATGAAAGTTGACTGTCCATGTCGGTGCCGAGGGCCGGCTGATCGTGGCCGATATTGCAGTGAAAAGCAAGTCGTTCCGGCTGATTGCGGTTTATGCGCCCAATGATCAAGGTGAGCGTGTCTCTTTCTTTCGGCTGTTGGAGCCCTTCATGGTGGATTCAACGGCTAATCTTAGTTGGGGACTGGAATGCCGTCCTAACCCCAAATGGGATAGAGGAAGGGGCGCTAGCGGGGAGGTGGTGATCGTAGCCTGGTTGATCTGATCAACGAATTTGGTCTCGTCGATAGATACCGGGTCGATCATCCGGATGGGAGTATGTGGACGTGGACGCTTAATTGGCCTTCTACCCGGGTATCTGCGTACCTGGATAGAATGTTAGTGAGAGTGGCCGACATAGACTTCTTAGAATGTCCAACGTTCCACTGGTTAGGCTACACGGACGCTTGTTTGTGCCCGTGTGGTGTTAGATTTTAGGCCTAGGTTGGCTGGTTATTGGAAGTTCAACCAGTCCTTACTGGACAGGCGGGACTTTCGTGACCAGCTGACAAAACTAGTTCAGCGGGCGTTAATTGGGCAGGTCATTGGGAGTAAGTGGTGGGTTAACCTTAAGGACTCCATTAGGTCTTTCGCCACCAAATATAGCCAGCGGCTCAAACTAGATAAGGCTGCGGAGGCAAAGACACTTAGAGCTAATTTCTCCCGGGCGGAGGCTGGTGGGGATCCCCTAGAAATAGCCGTAGCTAGGGAGGCCCTGGGGGCGCTCGACTAGCGGGCGCTACATGGGCCAAGTAATTAGGGCTAAGTTAAGCAAGATATCGCCCGAAGCTGTGAAAATGGGCGCAGAATTGCGCAAGGAAGAAATTCGCCGAGCCGGCGACCGGTACATTCGAGAGGTGCGCGACCCGGAGGACATCTCCTTGGGTCCACTGACGACATGTGCGGGGCGTTCCGGCAACATTTCGAACACCGTTTTACCAAGGAGCCTGGTCTCCGTGACGAGAGTTCTAGCAGCTATTTTGGCTGACTTTCCCGGCTTTTGCCGGCTGAAGCGGCTAGCTGCGAAGGGGAGATTACGGAGGACGAAATCTACGCGGCTTTTGAAGAAGGTCGGCAGAGGCAAGTCGCCAGGTTTGGATGGTTTGCCCTGTAATTTGTACTTGGATGTCGCACCTTTTTTGTCCCGATCTTGGCTGTCGTGTTCAACCACTGGTTTCGGCAGGGGAGTCCATCCCGGTCGGATTACCCGAGGCGTGATCACGCTGTTGAAAAAGGCAAGAAGGTTGGGAAGAACTAGACGATTACAGGCCCATAACTCTGCTAAACACAGAGTTAAAGATTTTGGCCAAGATCTGACGAATCGCTTGCAGCTAGTTGCCGAGTCTCTGTTGGAACCGGATCAGACTTGTTCTGTGAAGGACGAACAATTCAGAGCAACCTGCACTTGATTCGCACGATCATAGAGGGTGTAGAAGACGACGATGAGGCCGCGCTGATCAATTTGGATCAGTCCAAGGCATTTGATAGGATTGACCATGGCTACCTGGCTGCTGTCCTGCAGGCCGCCGGATTCAAACCCGACTTCAGCCGCTGGATTAGCCTTCTGTATCGCTCCCCCAAGGCTGTGGTACAGGTGAACGGGAAGCTGTCAGGCGCTTTCGCGCTGTCTGGAGTCGGTCCGACAGGGTTGTCCACTGTCGTCTCTCCTTTACGTCCTGGCGTTGGAGCCCCTCCTTCGCCGGCTAAGGGACAGAGACTAGCAGTCAGTCCTACGTGGGTGCTGTCCCTGGAGGAGCTCGAGCCAGGGTTTCCGCGTACGCCGATGACGTAACGACCTTTGTGTCCTCCGCAGGGACATAGAGGCGGTACAACAGGCGCTTGAACGGTACGAGAAGGTGACAGGGGCCCAGAAGTTAACCGCGACAAGTCATCCGGCTTGCGGTTAGGTGCCTGGAAGGGTGTTTCCTCCCGGGGCCCTTCAGCTGGACGGACGGGCCGGTCAAAATCCTCGGGATTTGGTTCGGTCCGGACTTACAGCTGGAGAAAAACTGGTCAGAAATACTGGCAAGGTCGGCGCGTCGGTCAAGACTTGGCGTCGACGGAGTCTCTCCGTAAAGGGCTTGGCGGAGGTGTGTGTTACATACCTCTTTCCCATGATCCTTTACCGGCTGTCAATCACTCCCCTTTGTGACGATCATGAGAAGGCGCTCGAGCGTTTGCTATTCTCCTGTCTGTGGAGAGGACGCAAACACATGGTCGACAAGGAGTCTGTTGCCTCCGTCCGTGTCAAGGGGTCTGGGGATGCCACACTTGAGGGGCCATGTGCTCGCTGGTTGGCATTCCTCAGGCGCGCGTTGGAGGAAGATCGGTTGCTTGCGGGGTAGTAGAGGACAGCGTTTCCTTGCCTTACTATCACTCCCCCGACCCTATGGCTGACCGTCAGGCCTTGGGTGCGACCGAAATTCCTGCTCGAATATCTGGCGGCCTTGCGCAAGCCATTCACGGTCCAGTGACCTTTCACGGCCTAGGGAGACTCTTCTATCGGGGATTAGTGGAGGGTGCCGTGAAGGATAAGCTGTGGAGTAAGCTCGGCATGTCCGAGTGGAGTACAGCTCTCATTGGTCTTGGGCGCCAGGTGCCGTTTGGCTCAGCAACTCTGAGTTTCTGCAAGCCTGGCGATTAGCTCGGAATGGTTTTGTCTCTCAATGACAAGCGTTTCGCAATGGGCCTAGCGGATTTGCCAGATTGTAGACGTTGCAACCTTGGAAGTTAAGGGGCGATCTGCGCACGCCTTCTTCCATTGTTTGCGCGTTCGCCCGTTGTGGGAGCGTGTCGGCAGGTTGACTGCTCGTATCGCGCCGCGAAACTTGTGCTCATTGACCGCGCATACGCTGTGGACAATGTGTGTCGCCCCCCGTACTCTGGAGTGAAGCGGATGGTGTTTCTGTCGCTACTGGCCACGGCTAGAATGGTGATATGGACGACGCGACTGGAGGAAGTCTTGCGGGGCGGCCGTCTTTCGGATCAGGATCTAATCCGATATTTTGAGCACCAGCTCAAAATGAAGATTAGAACTGAACGGAAACGGCTGCACCCGACAGAGTTCAGCGAGTGGATAAATGCAGCGAGCCTGGTTCGTGTGACCGGGGCTAGCCTTGATTTTCTTTTTTAGATCTACTAATCGCATCAGGGTGGATTCCTTTGGAACCCTTCCCGTGGTTAAGGTAAGAAGTCTTTTGTATGCCTAGTTAATGTGAGTGATTGTGTTTGTCCCGGCCTGTCCCCGGCTCCACTGCTTTTGTTATGATCCAGTTCGAGATCCCCTTTGTCCGGTGTTATTTTGTCCGTTTCATTCTCGGCTGGGTCAGCCTTATATATTCTCCAGTCCCATTTATTTTGTACACACGTCTCATTCCCCTTAGAAGAGCTGCTTGATTTTGTCTTTCAAGGCAGAATACAGTGGCCTCTTTAATTATGAGGGTGCGTTTGGGTCTTACTAACATTATGTATATATATTCATTTGAAATTATTTTTTGTTTTGGGGATTTTTTGTTTCGTCATGGCCTTCCCATCATGTCATTTCATGCAATATTTTTAAAGCTATTTTTGTATATTTATTGTACATACCACGAATTTTTACGTGCATTTGGGGCGTTTTTGTAGGTCCCGGTATGTTTTTGCGGTATTTTGGTGCATGATAAGTATGAACGTTGATGGACAAACCTTTATGGTGAATGAGAACTATTGTAACATTAGCCATGGGTCGCGAATCGGTTTAGCTAGGCGTAGGATAGAGTACTGAAGACCAACCCGAGTTTGTTCCCCCTCCCTTCTTTCGGCTTTAAGCCATAATCCTTGTACAAAGGATAAATAAAACTTCCTGCCACAGAAGGCTTTTGTTTGACCTTTTCTTTCAAATTTTCTGTTGCAGGTTTAGTAGGCTCTTTGGTATCATCGTGACCGTTGTTCGTTTCCACGAGTTTATAGCTTTGGTAGTGCGGAAGTAGTGGCCATTTTGGACGCGAAAACACCAGGAAAAACATTTTGGTCGGTGACTCCTTAGAGGAAGCCATGGCCTCACCTAGGCCGGAGGAGAGTCTTCCCCACCACGGCGTCGGTGGGAGGAAAAGAGGGGATTGGCAACTACCGCCAAGGATTAATCCCCCTCCAACTGCACCAGGATCCCCCATACCTTCCACCTCGGGATGGACAGGGACTAAAATTGTCAGCAAGGATGAAGAGTATTATGACAACATGAGAGCCAAATATGCGGACTATATGTCAGGCACTGAGCTGGTCTCAGTGCCAGAACAGTTAGCAGAAATTGAAAAAAGAATCATCACGTTATTTACTAAAGATATAAAAACCCACAAATTCATTGGGATAACAAGGAACATTTTTGAAGCAGCCATCAAGACTCTTAACATCAAGGCTAGGGCGTGGCGAGGAGGAGCAATGCCATGTGGGACGTCCTGCTGGGCACGGCAGAAGAAGAAGCCAAGAGTTTGGTCGGTGTGGTGCTGGAAACGAAAACTCTCCAGTTCCATACCGAGTACATGGGTGCCCGAAAGGTCAAAATAACTTTGCATGGCGTCCCCATGGACATTGCCGAGACCATATTGGTGCCTTTTTTGCCAACTATGGTAAGGTGGCCCAAGTCTCCTCGCTGCGGTCCAAAGCAGGCTTCATTACAGGAGACATGACCCTGCAGGTGACGTTATTAAAGAAAACATAGACAAAATCCCCAACATCCTCACCTGCAGGGGGCGATGTAATTTTTATTGTAGAAGGCAGGAAGCCGTGCTGTTGGGTCTGTGGGGCGGCAGACCATGTTGCAGGCCTGCCGTCAAAAATCCGGCCCCTAAGGCCCAACCAGTCCAACCAACCAAGCAGCAGCAGCTAGAAGAAGGCAGAAAACCTGCTCAACCAACACAACGCCAGCTAACAAAAGGAGGGCGAGTGGCAGGTGGTGGGCAAAGAAGACTAAAACACCTTCCCCGGCAAAGGTACCACCACCTGCAAGACGCCGGCAACACAGACCCAGGTGAAGGTGCAGACTCCGGTCAAAGAGAAGGAGTCTCCGGCGAAGGTGCCGCCACCTGCCAAAACGCTGGTAGGGCCAAGGTCGCCTCCAAAGAAGTCTCCCCCCAAGCAGAGGAAAGAAAGGAGTCCTTCTCCCCAAAAGAACAGAAAATGGAGGGTGGAGAGGTCGGCTTCCTGAAGCGCGGGAGAGAGGAGGAAGTGGAGGAGTACTATGACAGCCCGAAGACCCGCCGAGGAGCAGGAGCAAAGAGAAAAAGAACGAGAGCGGAAAAATGTTCGTCGCTGCCGGTGTCGCCGATGAGGCATTCATACGCAGAAAAGGCTAGAAGCCTACCCGCTTCCCCGCGAAAAGCTTCCCAGTCCCCAACCTTTGAATTGACCCCCCCCTTAGAAAGCCAGTTTTCAACTCCCACTCCTCCCCTTCTCCTAATCCCACTCCCACACGAAGCAAAAGAAAAATACCCTCCCTCAGGGGGATATATATATGAGGGTACACGAAGATGTCGCCACAGAATGGTCTTCGCAAAGGCGCAAACTCTTAAAGCCTTTGCTGAAACTGACCTCGGTGGACGGCCGATCCACCGAGGATCCCAGGAACTTTGCCCAGGCCCCAGGAGTCATCACCCTGGTAAGGAATACCGGGGGCAACCTGAGAGTCTGGGACCATTTGGCTGAAGTTAAGAAGCACTACCCAAAACTAAGGATGGTGCAGGAAGGCACCCCCGAACTCAGGAAGATGGCAAAAAACTGTTCTGGGAGGTTCCCGGTTTGATCCCATCCCTGTCTATATGGGGTGCTAAAACTCACTTATCCTACGGACGTCGGCGGGATTGTCCTAGACGGACGGATTACGTCGACATAGGAACGGGTTCCCTAGGACAGTCCGTCAGGGTCCCATCTACAGAGATTTTTATCCCGTATGCGATTAGTGCCTTTGTTGCATGTTTTTTCCTTTTTCTTTTTCAGATCTAAGAAATGTCTATTAAGATAGCCAGTTTGAATGCGTATGGCCTGAGGGACCGGGGCGAGGCGGCTCGCCTGCGTCGTGACCTCTTGTCGTACGGCGTGGATGTGGCCGCGATCAAGAGACGCACTTTGTTGCAAGCCGACTCGTGTGTGCTGGATGACGACTTTGTCGTTTATTCAGCATATGGGGCTCGGCATGCCAGAGGTGTTTCTTTGCTGAGGTCAAGCGTACCCTGGACGCGAGGATTGACCTTGTCCATGTCGGTGCCGAGGGCCGGCTGATCGTGGCCGATATTGCAGTGAAAAGCGCCAAGTCGTTCCGGCTGATTGCAGTTTATGCGCCCAATGATCAAGGTGAGCGTGTCTCTTTCTTTCGGCTGTTGGAGCCCTTCATGGTGGATTCAACACGGCTAATCTTAGTTGGGGACTGGAATGCCGTCCTAACCCCCAAATGGGATAGAGGAAGGGGCGCTAGCGGAGGAGTGGTGATCGTAGCCTGGTTGATCTGATCAACGAATTTGGTCTCGTCGATAGATACCGGGTCGATCATCCGGATGAGAGTATGTGGACGTGGACGCTTAATTGGCCTTCTACCCGGGTATCTGCGTACCTGGATAGAATGTTAGTGAGAGTGGCCGACATGAACTTCTTAGAAATGTCCAACGTTCCACTGGTTAGGCTACACGGACCACAAACTTGTTTGTGCCCGTGTGGTGTTAGATTTTAGGCCTAGGTTGGCTGGTTATTGGAAGTTCAACCAGTCCTTACTGGACAGGCAGGACTTTCGTGACCAGCTGACAAAACTAGTTCAGCGGGCGTTAATTGGGCGAGTCATTGGGAGTAAGTGGTGGGTTAACCTTAAGGACTCCATTAGGTCTTTCGCCACCAAATATAGCCGGCGGCTCAAGCCCCTAGATAAGGCTGCGGAGGCAAAGACACTTAGAGCTAATTTCTCCCGGGCGGAGGCTGGTGGGGATCCCCTAAGAAATAGCCGTAGCTGAGAGGGCCCTGGAGCGCTCGACTAGCGGAGCTTCCACATGGAGCAAGTAATTAAGGCTAAGTTAAGCCAAGATGTCTTCCGAAGCTGTGAAAATGGGCGCAGAATTGCGCAAGGAAGAAATTCGCCGAGCCGGCGACCAGTACATTCGAGAAGTTGCGCGACCCGGAGGGACATCTCCTTAGGTCCACTGACGACATGTGCGGGGCGTTCCAGCAGCATTTCGAACACCGTTTTACCAAGGAACCTGGTCTCCGTGACGAGGAGTTTCGCAGCTATTTGGCTGACTTTCCCCGGCTTTTGCCGGCCTGAAACAACTAGCTGCGAAGGGGAGATTACGGAGGACGAAATCTACGCGGCTTTGAAGAAGGTCGGCAGAGGCAAGTCGCCAGGTTTGGATGGTTTGCCCTATGAATTGTACTTGAGGATGTCGCACCTTTTTGTCCCGATCTTGGCTGTCGTGTTCAGCCACTGGTTTCGGCAGGGGTCCATCCCGGTCGGATTACCGGGGGCGTGATCACGCTGTTGAGAAAAGGCAAGAAGGTTGGGAGGGAACTAGACGATTACAGGCCCGCCGCTCATAAACACGAGTTAAAGATTTCAGCCAAGATCCTGACGAATCGCTTGCAGCTAGTTGCCGAGTCTCTGTTGGAACCGGATCAGACTTGTTCTGTGAAGGGACGAACAATTCAGAGCAACCTGCACTTGATTCGCACGATCATAGAGGGTGTAGAAGACGACGATGAGGCCGCGCTGATCAATTTGGATCAGTCCAAGGCATTTGATAGGATTGACCATGGCTACCTGGCTGCTGTCCTGCAGGCCGCCGGATTCAAACCGACTTCAGCCGCTGGATTTAGCCTTCTGTATCGCTCCCCCAAGGCTGTGGTACAGGTGAACGGGAAGCTGTCGGGCGCTTTCGCGCTGTCTGAGTCGGTCCGACGAGTTGTCCACTGTCGTCTCTCCTTTACGTGCACTGATTGGAACCTCGCGGCTGCATTGAGGACGAGACTTCGGCGGTCAGTCCTACGATGAGTTGCTGTCCCTGGAGGAGCTCGAGCCGGGGTTTCCGCGTACGCCGATGACGTAACGACCTTTGTGTCCTCCGCAGGGACATAGAGGCGGTACAACAGGCGCTTGAACGGTACGAGAAGGTGACAGGGGCAGAATTAACCGCGACAAGTCATCCGGCTTGCGGTTAGGTGCCTGGAAAGGAGTGTTTCCCTCCCGGAGCCCTTCAGCTGGACGGACGGGCCGGTCAAAATCCTCGGGATTTGGTTCGGTCCGGACACAGCTGGAGAAAAACTGAGTCAGAAATACTGGCAAAGGTCGGCGCGTCGGTCAAGACTTGGCGTCGACGAGTCTCTCCGTAAAGGGCTTGGCGGAGGTGTGTGTTACGCCACCTCTTTCCCATGATCCTTTACCGGCTGTCAGTACTTCCCCTTTGTGACGATCATGAGAAGGCGCTCGAGCGTTTGCTATTCTCCTGTCTGTCAGAGGACGCAAACACATGGTCGACAAAGGAGTCTGTTGCCTCCGTCCGTGTCAAGGGGGTCTGGGGATGCCACACTTGGGGAGCCATGTGCTCGCTTCGAGGTTAGCATTCCTCAGGCGCGCGTTGGAGGAAGATCGGTTGCTTGCGGGGGTAGTGAGGGACATGTTCCCTTGCCTTACTATCACTCCCCCCGACCCTGTGGCTGACCGTCGGGCCTTGGGTGCGACCGAAATTCCTGCTCGAATGTCTAGCGGCCTTGCAAGCCATTCCACGGTCCAGTGACCTTTCACAGCCTAGGAGACTCTTCTATCGGGGATTAGTGGAGGGTGCCGTGAAGGATAAGCTGTGGAGTAAGCTCGGCATGTCGAGAGTGGAGTACAGCTCTCATTGGTCTTGGGCGCCAGGTGCGGATTGGCTCAGCAACTCTGAGTTTTCTCTGACCTGGCGATTGGCTCGGAATGGTTTGTCTCTCAATGACAAGCGTTTCGCAATGGGCCTGGCGGATTTGCCAGATTGTGAGCGTTGCAACCTTGGAATTAAGGAGACGTCTGCGCACGCCTTCTTCCATTGTTTGCGCGTTCGCCCGTTGTGGGAGCGTGTCGGCGAGTTGACTGCTCGTATCATGCCATGAGAGAGCTTGTGCTCATTGACCGCGCATACGCTGTGGACAATGTGTCGCCCCCGTACTCTGGAGTGAAGCGGATGGTGTTTCTGTCGCTACTGGCCACGGCTAGAATGGTGATATGGACGACGCGACTGGAGGAAGTCTTGCGGGGCGGCCGTCTTTCGGATCAGGATCTAATCCGATATTTTGAGCACCAGCTTCAAAATGAGGTGGAACTGAACGGAAACGGCTGCACCCGACAGAGTTCAGCGAAGGTGGATAAATGCAGCGAGCCTGGTTCGTGTGACCGGGGCTAGCCTTGATTTTCTTTTTTAGATCTGCTAATCGCATCGGGGTGGATTCCTTTGGAACCCTTCCCGTGGTTAAGGTAAGAAGTCTTTTTTGTGCCTAGTTAATGTGAGTGATTGTGTTTGTCCCGGCCTGTCCCCGGCTCCACTGCTTTTGTTATGATCCAGTTCAGGAATCCTTTGTCAGTGTTATTTTGTCCCGTTTCATTCTCGGCTGGGTCAGCCTTATATATTCTCCAGTCCCATTTATTTTGTACCCTGCGTCTGCATTCCCTTAGAAAGAGAGCTGCTTGATTTTGTCTTTCAAGGCAGAATACAGTGGCCTCTTTAATTATGAGGGTGCGTTTGGGTACTAACATTATGTATATATATTCATTTGAAATTATTTTTGTTTTGGGGATTTTTTGTTTCGTCATAACCCCCTTCCCATCATGTCATTTCATGCAATATTTTTAAAGCTATTTTTATATATTTATTGTACATACACCACGAATTTTTACGTGCATTTGGGGCGTTTTTGTAGGTCCCCGGTATGTTTTTGCGGTATTTTATTGCATGATAAGTATGAACGTTGATGGACAAACCTTTATGGTGAATGAGAACTATTGTAACGTATGCATGG
The DNA here is from genome assembly GCA_037127315.1 of Ascarosepion bandense. Lineage (NCBI taxonomy): Eukaryota > Metazoa > Mollusca > Cephalopoda > Sepiida > Sepiidae > Ascarosepion > Ascarosepion bandense. Next base: position 11,856 of record JBBBDQ010018256.1, on the reverse strand, counting down.
GTCGCGAATCGGTTTAGCTAGGCGTAGGATAAATTACTGAAGACCAACCCGAGTTTGTTCCCCCCTCCTTCTTTCGGCTTTAAGCCATAATCCTTGTACAAAGGATAAATAAAACTTTACCTGCCACAGAAGGCTTTGTTCCATTTTCTTTCAAATTTTCTGTTGCAGGTTTAGTAGGCTCTTTGGTATCATCGTGACCGTTGTTCGTTCCACCCGAGTTTATAGCTTTGGTAGTGTGGAAGTAGTGGCCATTTTGGACGCGAAAACACCAGGAAAAACATTTTGGTCGGTGACTCCTTAGAGGAGGCCATGGCCTCACCTAGGCCGGAGGAGAGTCTTCCCCCCACCACGGCGTCGGTGGGAGGAAAAGAGGGGATTGGCAACTACCGCCAAGGATTAATCCCCCTCAACTGCACCGGGATCCCCCCATACCTTCCACCTCGGGATGGACAGGGACTAAAATTGTCAGCAAGGATGAAGAGTATGACAACATGAGAGCCAAATATGCGGACTATATCAAAGGCACTGAGCTGGTCTCAGTGCCAGAACGTTTTATAGTCGCAGAAATTGAAAAAGGAATCATCACGTTATTTACTAAAGATATAAAAACCCACAAATTCATTGGGATAACAAGAGACATTTTGAAGCAGCCATCAAGACTCTTAACATTAAGGCTAGGGCCGTGGCGAGGAGGAGCAATGCCATGTGGGACGTCCTGCTGGGCACGGCAGAAGAAGCCAAGAGTTTGGTCGGTGTGGTGCTGGAAACAGCTCTCCAGTTCCATACCGAGTACATGGGTGCCAGAAGGTCAAGAAATAACTTTGCATGGCGTCCCCATGGACATTGCCAAAAGGACCATATTGGTGCCTTTTTTGCCAACTATGGTAAGGTGGCTAAGAGTCTCCTCGCTGCGGTCAAAGCGGGCTTCATTACAGGAGACATGACCCTGCAGGTGACGTTGTCTAAAGAAAACATAGACAAAATCCCCAACATCCTCACCTGCAGAGGGGCGTGTAATTTTATTATTGTAGAAGGCAGGAAGCCGTGCTGTTGGGTCTGTGGGGCGGCGAACCACCATCGTGTTGCGAGGCCTGCCCGTCCAAAAATCCAGCCCCTAAGGCCCAACCAGTCCAACCAACCAAGCAGCAGCAGCTAGAGAAGGAAGGCGGAAAACCTGCTCAGCCAACACAGCCGCCCGTAGCTAACAAGGAGGGCGAGTGGCAGGTGGTGGGCAAAAAGAAGGCTAAAACACCTTCCCCGGCAAAGGTACCACCACCTGCCAAGACGCCGGCAACACAGACCCAGGTGAAGATGCAGACTCCGGTCAAAGAGAAGGAGTCTCCGGCGAAGGTGCCGCCACCTGCCAAAACGCTGGTAGGGCCAAAGGAGTCGCCCTCAAAAAGTCTCCCCCCCAAGCAGAGGAAAGAAAGAGTCCTTCTCCCAAAAAGAACAGAAAATGGAGGTGGAGAGGTCGGCTTCCCTGAAGCGCGGGAGAGAGGAAGTGGAGGAGTACTATGACAGCCCGAAGACCCGCCGAAGGAGCAGGAGCAAAGAGAAAAGAACGAGAGCGGAAAAATGTTCGTCCGCTGCCGGTGTCGCCGATGAGGCATTCATACGCAGAAAAGGCTAGAGAGCTACCCCGCTTCCCCGCGAAAAGCTTCCCAGTCCCAACCTTTGAATTGACCCCTTAAGAAAGCCAGTTTTTCAACTCCCACTCCCTCCCCTTCTCCTAATCCCACTCCCACACGAAGCAAAAAAGAAAAATACCCTCCCTCAGGGGGATATATATGAGGGTACACGAAGATGTCGCCACAGAATGGTCTTCGCAAAGGCGCAAACTCTTAAAGCCTTTGCTGAAATTGACCTCGGTGGACAGCCGATCCACCGAGGATCCCAGGAACTTTGCCCAGGCCCCAGGAGTCATCACCCTGGTAAGGAATACCGGGGGCAACCTGAGGTCTGGGACCATTTGGCTGAAGTTAGAAGCACTACCCAAAGGAAGCGGGATACTTGGGAAGGCACCCCCGAACTCAGAAGATGGCAAAAAACTGTTCTGGGAGGTTCCCGGTTTGATCCCATCCCTGTCTATATGGAGTGCTAAAACTCACTTATCCTACGGACGTCGGCGGGATTGTCCTAGACGGACGGATTACGTCCGACATAGGAACGGGTTCCCTAGGACAGTCCGTCGGGGTCCCATCCACCAGAGATTTTATCCCGTATGCGATTAGTGCCTTTGTTGCATGTTTTCTTTTTTCTTTTTCAGATCTAAGAAATGTCTATTAAGATAGCCAGTTTGAATGCGTATGGCCTGAGGGATCGGGGCAGGCGGCTCGCCTGCGTCGTGACCTCTTGTCGTACGGCGTGGATGTGGCCGCGATCAAGAGACGCACTTTGTTTGCGAAGCCGACTCGTGTGTGCTGGATGACGACTTTGTCGTTTATTCAGCATATGGGAGCCGGCGCATGCCAAGTGTTTCTTTTTTGGTCCAAGCGTACCCTGGACGCGAGGATTGACCTTGTCCATGTCGGTACCGAGGGCCGGCTGATGTAGCCGATATTGCAGTGAAAAGCAAGTCGTTCCGGCTGATTACGGTTTATGCGCCCAATGATCAAGGTGAGCGTGTCTCTTTCTTTCGGCTGTTGGAGCCCTTCATGGTGGATTCAACACGGCTAATCTTAGTTGGGGACTGGAATACTAACCCCCAAATGGGATAGAGGAAGGGGCGCTAGCGGGAGGAGTGGTGATCGTAGCCTGGTTGATCTGATCAACGAATTTGGCGGTCTCGTCGATAGATACTGGGTCGATCATCCGGATGAGGTATGTGGACGTGGACGCTTAATTGGCCTTCTACCCGGGTATCTGCGTACCTGGATAGAATGTTAGTGAGAGTGGCCGACATAGACTTCTTAGAATGTCCAACGTTCCACTGGTTAGGCTACACGGACCACAAACTTGTTTGTGCCGGTAATGATTGTTAGATTTTAGGCCTAGGTTGGCTGGTTATTGGAAGTTCAATCAGTCCTTACTGGACAGGCGGGACTTTCGTGACCAGCCTGACAAAACTAGTTCAGCGGGCGTTAATTGGGCGAGTCATTGGGAGTAAGTGGTGGGTTAACCTTAAGGACTCCATTAGGTCTTTCCTTACCAATATAGCCAGCGGCTCAAACCTAGATAAGGCTGCGGAGGCAAAGACACTTAGAGCTAATTTCTCCCGGGCGGAGGCTGGGAAGGTGGGATCTAGAAAATAGCCGTAGCTAGGGAAGGCCCTGGAGCGCTCGACTAGCGGGCGCTAAATGGGCCAAGTAATTAGGGCTAAGTTAAGCAAAAGATGTCTTCCGAAGCTGTGAAAATGGGCGCAGAATTGCGCAGGAAGAAATTCGCCGAGCCGGCGACCGGTACATTCGAGAGGTGCGCGACCCGGAGGGACATCTCCTTAGGTCCACTGACGACATGTGCGGGGCGTTCCGGCAGCATTTCGAACACCGTTTTACCAAGGAGCCTGGTCTCCGTGACGGGGGATTTCGCAGCTATTTGGCTGACTTTCCCCGGCTTTTGCCGGCAGGCGGCTAGCTGCGAAGGGGAAGGATACGGAGGACGAAATCTACGCGGCTTTGAAGAAGGTCGGCAGAGGCAAGTCGCCAGGTTTGGATGGTTTGCCCTATGGTGTACTTGAGGATGTCGCACCTTTTTGTCCCGATCTTGGCTGTCGTGTTCAACCACTGGTTTCGGCAGGGGTCCATCCCCGGCCGGATTACCAGGGGCGTGATCACGCTGTTGAAAAGGCAAGAAGGTTGGGAGGGAACTAGACGATTACGGGCCCTGCTCTGCTAAACGCAGAGTTAAGATTTTGGCCAAGATCCTGACGAATCGCTTGCAGCTAGTTGCCGAGTCTCTGTTGGAACCGGATCAGACTTGTTCTGTGAAGGGACGAACAATTCAGAGCAACCTGCACTTGATTCGCACGATCATAGAGGTGTAGAAGACGACGATGAAACCGCGCTGATCAATTTGGATCAGTCCAAGGCATTTGATAGGATTGACCATGGCTACCTGGCTGCTGTGCAGGCCGCCGGATTCAAACCCGACTTCGGCCGCTGGATTAGCCTTCTGTATCGCTCCCCCCAAGGCTGTGGTACAGGTGAACGGGAAGCTGTCCGGGCGCTTTCGCGCTGTCTGGAGTCGGTCCGACAGGGTTGTCCACTGTCGTCTCTCCTTTACGTCCTGGCGTTGGAGCCCCTCCTTCGCAAAGCGCAAGGAACGGACTGGCGGTCGGTCCTACGTGGAATTGCTGTCCTGGGGGGAGCTCGACCAGGGTTTCCGCGTACGCCGATGACGTAACGACCTTTGTGTCCTCCCGCAGGGACATAGAGCGGTGCAACAGGCGCTTGAACGGTACGAGAAGGTGACAGGGGCCCGGAATTAACCGCGACAAGTCATCCGGCTTGCGGTTAGGTGCCTGGAAGGGTGTTTCCCTCCGGGGCCCTTCAGCTGGACGGACGGGCCGGTCAAATCCTCGGGATTTGGTTCGGTCCGGACACAGCTGAAGAAAAACGGTCAGAAATACTGGCAAAGGTCGGCGCGTCGGTCAAGACTTGGCGTCGACGGAGTCTCTCCGTAAAGGGCTTGGCGGAGGTGTGTGTTACATACCTCTTTCCCATGATCCTTTACCGGCTGTCAGTACTTCCCCTTTGTGACGATCATGAGAAGGCGCTCGAGCGTTTGCTATTCTCCTGTCTGTGGAGAGGACGCAAACACATGGTCGACAAAGGAGTCTGTTGCCTCCGTCCGTGTCAAGGGGGTCTGGGGATGCCACTTGAGGAGCCATGTGCTCGCTTCGAGGTTGGCATTCTCGGGCGCGCGTTGGAGGAAGATCGGTTGCTTGCGGGGGTAGTGAGGGACATGTTCCCTTGCCTTACTATCACTCCCCCGACCTATGGCTGACCGTCAGGCCTTGGGTGCGACCGAAATTCCTGCTCGAATGTCTGGCGGCCTTGCAAAGCCATTCCACGGTCAGTGACCTTTCACAGCCTAGGAGACTCTTCCTCGAAGTTAGTGGAGGGTGCCGTGAAGGATAAGCTGTGGAGTAGGCTCGGCATGTCGAGAGTGGAGTACAGCTCTCCATTGGTCTTGGGCGCCAGGTGCGGATTGGCTCAGCAACTCTGAGTTTTCTCTGACCTGGCGATTGGCTCGGAATGGTTTGTCTCTCAATGACAAGCGTTTCGCAATGGGCCTGGCGGATTTGCCAGATTGTGAGCGTTGCAACCTTGGAATTAAGGAGACGTCTGCGCACGCCTTCTTCCATTGTTTGCGCGTTCGCCCGTTGTGGGAGCGTGTCGGCGAGTTGACTGCTCGTATCGCGCCGCGGGAGCTTGTGCTCATTGACCGCGCATACGCTGTGGACAATGTGTCGCCCCCGTACTCTGGAGTGAAGCGGATGGTGTTTCTGTCGCTACTGGCCACGGCTAGAATGGTGATATGGACGACGCGACTGGAGGAAATCTTGCGGGGCGGCCGTCTTTCGGATCAGGATCTAATCCGATATTTTGAGCACCAGCTCAAAATGAAGATTAGAACTGAACGGAAACGGCTACGCCCGACAGAAGTTCAGCGAGTGGATAAATGCAGCGAGCCTGGTTCGTGTGACCGGGGCTAGCCTTGATTTTCTTTTTTAGATCTGCTAATCGCATCGGGGTGGATTCCTTTGGAACCCTTCCCGTGGTTAAGGTAAGAAGTCTTTTGTATGCCTAGTTAATGTGAGTGATTGTGTTTGTCCTGGCCTGTCCCCGGCTCCACTGCTTTTGTTATGATCCAGTTCGAGATCCCCTTTGTCCGGTGTTATTTGTCCCGTTTCATTCTCGGCTGGGTCAGCCTTATATATTCTCCAGTCCCATTTATTTTGTACCCTGCGTCTCATTCCCTTAGAAGAGAGCTGCTTGATTTTTGTCTTTCGAGCGGGAATACGAGTGGCCTCTTTAATTATGAGGGTGCGTTTGGGTCTTACTAACATTATGTATATATATTCATTTGAAATTATTTTTTGTTTTGGGGATTTTTTGTTTCGTCATAACCCCTTCCCATCATGTCATTTCATGCAATATTTTTAAAGCTATTTTTGTATATTGTGTACATACACGAATTTTTACGTGCATTTGGGGCGTTTTTTGCAGGTCCCCGGTATGTTTTTGCGGTATTTTGGTGCATGATAAGTATGAACGTTGATGGACAAACCTTTATGGTGAATGAGAACTATTGTAACGTATGCATGGGTCGCGAATCGGTTTAGCTAGGCGTAGGATAGAGTACTGAGGGCTCGCCCGAGTTTTGTTCCCCCTCCCTTCTTTCGGCTTTAAGCCATAATCCTTGTACAAAGGATAAATAAAACTTCCCTGCCACAGAAGGCTTTGTTTGACCTTTTCTTTCAAATTTTCTGTTGCAGGTTTAGTAGGCTCTTTGGTATCATCGTGACCGTTTATTTCGTTCCACCCAGAGTTTATAGCTTTGGTAGTGTGGAAGTAGTGGCCATTTTGGACGCGAAAACACCAGGAAAAACATTTTGGTCGGTGACTCCTTAGAGGAGGCCATGGCCTCACCTAGGCCGGAGGAGAGTCTTCCCCCCACCCACGGCGTCGGTGGGAGGAAAAGAGGGGATTGGCAACTACCGCCAAGGATTAATCCCCCTCCAACTGCACCAGGATCCCCATGCGCTTCTACCTCGGGATGGACAGGGACTAGAATTGTCAGCAAGGATGAAGATTATTATGACAACATGAGAGCCAAATATGCGGACTATATCAAAGGCACTGAGCTGGTCTCCGGTACCAGAACAATTAGCAGAAATTGAAAAAAGAATCATCACGTTATTTACTAAAGATATAAAAACCCACAAATTCATTGGGATAACAAGAGACATTTTTGAAGCAGCTATCAAGACTCTTAACATCAAGGCTAGGGCCGTGGCGAGGAGGAGCAATGCCATGTGGGACGTCCTGCTGGGCACGGCAGAAGAAGCCAAGAGTTTGGTCGGTGTGGTGCTGGAAACGAAAACTCTCCAGTTCCATACCGAGTACATGGAATTGCCCGAAAGGTCAAAATAACTTTGCATGGCGTCCCCATGGACATTGCCGAGGACCATATTGGTGCCTTTTTTGCCAACTATGGTAAGGTGGCCAAGTCTCCCTCGCTGCGGTCCAAAGCGGGCTTCATTACAGGAGACATGACCCTGCAGGTGACATTGTCTAAAAGAAAACATAGACAAAATCCCCAACATCCTCACCGCAAGGGGGCGTGTAATTTTTATTATTGTAGAGGCAGGAAGCCGTGCTGTTGGGTCTGTGGGGCGGCAGACCATGTTGCAAAGGCCTGCCCGTCCAAAATCCAGCCCCTAAGGAGAGCCCAACCAGTCCAACCAACCAAGCAGCAGCAGCTAGAGAAGGAAGGCGGAAAACCTGCTCAACCAACACAACCGCCCGTAGCTAACAAGGAGGGCGAGTGGCAGGTGGTGGGCAAAGAGGCTAAAACACCTTCCCCGGCAAAGGTACCACCACCTGCGCAAGACGCCGGCAACACAGACCCAGGTGAAGGTGCAGACTCCGGTCAAAGAGAAGGAGTCTCCGGCGAAGATGCCGCCACCTGCCAAAACGCTGGTAGAGACCGAGAGTCGCCTCAAAGAAGTCTCCCCCCAAGCAGAGGAAAGAAAGAGTCCTTCTCCCCAAAAAAAAAAGAACAGAAAATGGAGGAGGTGGAGAGGTCGGCTTCCCTGAAGCGCGGGAGAGAGGAGGAAGTGGAGGAGTACTACTGACAGCCCGAAGAGAGACCCGCCGAAGGGCAGGAGCAAGAGAAAAGAACGAGAGCGGAAAAATGTTCGTCGCTGCCGGTGTCGCCGATGAGGCATTCATACGCAGAAAAGGCTGAAGCCTACCCTTCCCCCGCGAAAAAGCTTGATCCCCAACCTTTGAATTGACCCCCTTAAGAAAGCCAGTTTTTCAACTCCCACTCCCTCCCCTTCTCCTAATCCCACTCCCACACGAAGCAAAAAGAAAAATACCTCCCTCGGGGGGGATGCCCTTATGAGGGTACACGAAGATGTCGCCACAGAATGGTCTTCGCAAAGGCGCAAACTCTTAAAGCCTTTGCTGAAACTGACCTCGGTGGACGGCCAAATCCACCGAGGATCCCAGGAACTTTGCCCAAGGCCCAGGAGTCATCACCCTGGTAGAGAATACCGGGGCAGCCACAGGGGTCTGGGACCATTTGGCTGAAGTTAAGAAGCACTACCCAAAACTAAGGATGGTGCAGGAAGGCACCCCCGAACTCAGGAAGATGGCAAAAAACTGTTCTGGGAGGTTCCCGGTTTTGATCCATCCTGTCTATATAGGGTGCTAAAACTCACTTATCCTACGGACGTCGGCGGGATTGTCCTCTAGACGGACGGATTACGTCCGACATAGGAACGGGTTCCCTAGGACAGTCCGTCGGGGTCCCATCTACCAGAGATTTTTATCCCGTATGCGATTAGTGCCTTTGTTGCATGTTTTTTCTTTTTTCTTTCCAGATCTAAGAAATGTCTATTAAGATAGCCAGTTTGAATGCGTATGGCCTGAGGATCGGGCAAGGCAACTCGCCTGCGTCGTGACCTCTTGTCGTACGGCGTGGATGTGGCCGCGATCCAAAGACGCACTTTGTTTGCGAAGCCGACTCGTGTGTGCTGGATGACGACTTTGTCGTTTATTCAGCATATGGGAGCCGGCATGCCAGAGGTGTTTCTTTGCTGGTCAAGCGTACCCTGGACGCGAGGATTGACCTTGTCCATGTCGGTGCCGAGGGCCGGCTGATCGTGGCCGATATTGCAGTGAAAAGCAAGTCGTTCCGGCTGATTGCGGTTTATGCACCCAATGATCAAGGTGAGCGTGTCTCTTTCTTTCGGCTGTTGGAGCCCTTCATGGTGGATTCAACACGGCTAATCTTAGTTGGGGACTGGAATGCCGTCCTAACCCCCCAAATGGGATAGAGGAAGGGGCGCTAGCGGGAAATTGGTGATGATCGTAGCCTGGTTGATCTGATCAACGAATTTGGTCTCGTCGATAGATACCGGGTCGATCATCCGGATGAGGTATGTGGACGTGGACGCTTAATTGGCCTTCTACCCAGGTATCTGCGTACCTGGATAGAATGTTAGTGAGAGTGGCCGACATAGACTTCTTAGAATGTCCAACGTTCCACTGGTTAGGCTACACGGACCACAAACTTGTTTGTGCCCTGTGTGGTGTTAGATTTTAGGCCTAGGTTGGCTGGTTATTGGAGGACCAGTCCTTACTGGACAGGCAGGACTTTCGTGACCAGCTGACAAAACTAGTTCAGCGGGCGTTAATTGGGCGAGTCATTGGGAGTAAGTGGTGGGTTAACCTTAAGGACTCCATTAGGTCTTTCGCCACCAAATATAGCCAGCGGCTCAACTAGATAAGGCTGCGGAAACCCGAACACTTAGAGCTAATTTCTCCCGGGCGGAGGCTGGTGGGGATCCCCTAGAAATAGCCGTAGCTAGGGAGGCCCTGGAGCGCTCGACTAGCGGGCTTTACATGGGCCAAGTAGTCAAGGCTAAGTTAAGCAAGATGTCTTCCGAAGCTGTGAAAATGGGCGCAGAATTGCGCAAGGAAGGAAATTCGCCGAGCCGGCGACCGGTACATTCGAGAGGTGCGCGACCCGGAGGAACATCTCCTTAGGTCCACTGACGACATGTGCGGGGCGTTCCGGCAACATTTCGAACACCGTTTTACCAAGGAGCCTGGTCTCCGTGACGAGAGTTTCGCAGCTATTTGGCTGACTTTCCCCGGCTTTTGCCGGCTGAAGCGGCTAGCTGCGAAGGGGAGATTACGGAGGACGAAATCTACGCGGCTTTGAAGAAGGTCGGCAGAGGCAAGTCGCCAGGTTTGGATGGTTTGCCCTATGAATTGTACTTGAGGATGTCGCACCTTTTTGTCCCGATCTTGGCTGTCGTGTTCAACCACTGGTTTCGGCAGGGGTCCATCCCCGGTCGGATTACCAGGAGCGTGATCACGCTGTTGAGAAAAGGCAAGAAGGTTGGGAGGGAACTAGACGATTACAGGCCCATAACTCTGCTAAACGCAGAGTTAAAGATTCCCAAGATCCTGACGAATCGCTTGCAGCTAGTTGCCGAGTCTCTGTTGGAACCGGATCAGACTTGTTCTGTGAAGGGACGAACAATTCCAGAGCAACCTGCACTTGATTCGCACGATCATAGAGGGTGTAGAAGACGACGATGAGGCCGCGCTGATCAATTTGGATCAGTCCAAGGCATTTGATAGGATTGACCATGGCTACCTGGCTGCTGTCCTGCAGGCCGCCGGATTCAAACCCGACTTCGGCCGCTGGATTAGCCTTCTGTATCGCTCCCCCAAGGCTGTGGTACGGGTGAACGGGAAGCTGTCGGGCGCTTTCGCGCTGTCTAGGTCGGTCCGACAGGGTTGTCCACTGTCGTCTCTCCTTTACGTCCTGGCGTTGGAGCCCCTCCTTCGCCGGCTAAGGGACGAGACTGGCAGTCCGGTCCTACGTGGAATTGCTGTCCCTGGAGGAGCTCGAGCCAGGGTTTCCGCGTACGCCGATGACGTAACGACCTTTGTGTCCTCCCGCAGGGTTGTAGAGCGGTACAACAGGCGCTTGAACGGTACGAGAAGGTGACAGGGGCCAGAATTAACCCACCCGATAAGTCATCCGGCTTGCGGTTAAGTTACTGGAAGGGTGTTTCCCTCCCGGGGCCCTTCAGCTGGACGGACGGGCGGTCAAAATCCTCGGGATTTGGTTCGATTCGGACACAACTGGAGAAAAACTGGTCAGAAATACTGGCAAAGGTCGGCGCGTCGGTCAAGACTTGGCGTCGACGGAGTCTCTCCGTAAGGGGCTTGGCGGAGGTGTGTAGTACATACCTCTTTCCCATGATCCTTTACCGGCTGTCGGCTCTTCCCCTTTGTGACGATCATGAGAAGGCGCTCGAGCGTTTGCTTTATTCTCCTGTCTGTGGAGAGGACGCAAACACGCTGGTCGACAAAGGAGTCTGTTGCCTCCGTCCGTGTCCAAGGGGTCTGGGGATGCCACACTTGAAGGCCATGTGCTCGCTTCGAGGTTGGCATTCCTCGGGCGCGCGTTGGAGGAAGATCGGTTGCTTGCCCGGGGGTAGTGAGGGACATGTTCCCTTGCCTTACTATCACTCCCCCGACCCTATGGCTGACCGTCAGGCCTTGGGTGCGACCGAAATTCCTGCTCGAATGTCTGACGGCCTTACGACCATTCCACGGTCCGAGTGACCTTTCACAGCCTAGGGAGACTCTTCTATCGAGAGTTAGTGGAGGGTGCCGTGAAGGATAAGCTGTGGAGGAGGTAAGCTCGGCATGTGTCGAGAGTGGAGTACAGCTCTCGTTGGTCTTGGGCGCCAGGTGCGGATTGGCTCAGCAACTCTGAGTTTTCTCTGACCTGGCGATTGGCTCGGAATGGTTTGTCTCTCAATGACAAGCGTTTCGCAATGGGCCTGGCGGATTTGCCAGATTGTGAGCGTTGCAACCTTGGAATTAAGGAGACGTCTGCGCACGCCTTCTTCCATTGTTTGCGCGTTCGCCCGTTGTGGGAGCGTGTCGGCGAGTTGACTGCTCGTATCGCGCCGCGGGAGCTTGTGCTCATTGACCGCGCATACGCTGTGGACAATGTGTCGCCCCCGTACTCTGGGTGAAGCGGATGGTGTTTCTGTCGCTACTGGCCGGCGGAATGGTGATATGGACGACGACTGGAGGAAGTCTTACGGGGCGGCCGTCTTTCGGATCCAGGATCTAATCCGATATTTTGAGC
>JBBBDQ010018251.1:0-15485 GCA_037127315.1 Ascarosepion bandense | reverse complement strand
CCAATCGTGTTTCAATCACGGCTTCTAGACCGTCAACAAACCTAAACAATATGAATAACCTTGTAATTTCAGTAAAACAAGATGATTTTGACGGCTAGTCGTCCAATCGTGTTTCAATCACGTCTTCTAGACCGACAACAAACCTAAACAATATGAATAACCTTGTAATTTCAGTAAAACAAGTTGATTTTGACGGCTAGTCCTCCAATCGTGTTTCAATCACGGCTTCTAGACCGACAACAAACCTAAACAATATGAATAACCTTGTAATTTCAGTAAAACAAGATGATTTTGACGGCTAGTCGTCCAATCGTGTTTCAATCACAGCTTCTAGACCGACAACAAACCTAAACAATATGAATAACCTTGTAATTTCAGTAAAACAAGATGATTTTCACGGCTAGTCGTCCAATCGTGATTTAATCACGGCTTCTGAACCGACAACAAACCTAAACAATATGAATAACCTTGTAATTTCAGTAAAACAAGATGATTTTGACGGCTAGTCGTCCAATCGTGTTCAATCACGGCTTCTAGGCCGACAACAAACCTAAACAATATGAATAACCTTGTAATTTCAGTAAAACAAGATGATTTTGACGGCTAGTCGTCAATCGTGTTTCAATCACGGCTTCTAGACCGACAACAAACCTAAACAATATGAATAACATTGTAATTTCAGTAAAACAAGATGATTTTGACGGCTAGTCGTCCAATCGTGTTTCAATCACAGCTTCTAGACCGACAACAAACCTAAACAATATGAATAACATTGTAATTTCAGTAAAACAAGATGATTTTGACGGCTAGTCGTCCAATCGTGTTTCAATCACGGCTTCTAGACCGACAACAAACCTAAACAATATGAATAACCTTGTAATTTCAGTAAAACAAGACGATTTTGACGGCTAGTCGTCCAATCGTGTTTCAATCACGGCTTCTAGACCGACAACAAACCTAAACAATATGAATATCCTTGTAATTTCAGTAAAACAAGATGATTATGACGGCTAGTCGTCCAATCCTGTTTCAATCACGGCTTCTAGACCGTCAACAAACCTAAACAATATGAATAACCTTGTAATTTCAGTAAAACAAGATGATTTTGACGGCTAGTCGTCCAATCGTGTTTCAATCACGTCTTCTAGACCGACAACAAACCTAAACAATATGAATAACATTGTAATTTCCAGTAAAACAAGATGATTTTGACGGCTAGTCGTCCAATCGTGTTTCAATCACGGCTTCTAGACCGACAACAAACCTAAACAATATGAATAACCTTGTAATTTCAGTAAAACAAGATGATTTGACGGCTAGTCGTCAATCGTGTTTCAATCACGGCTTCTAGACCGACAACAAACCTAAACAATATGAATATCCTTGTAATTTCAGTAAAACAAGATGATTATGACGGCTAGTCGTCCAATCGTGTTTCAATCACGGCTTCTAGACCGTCAACAAACCTAAACAATATGAATAACCTTGTAATTTCAGTAAAACAAGATGATTTTGACAGCTAGTCGTCCAATCGTGTTTCAATCACGTCTTCTAGACCGACAACAAACCTAAACAATATGAATAACCTTGTAATTTCAGTAAAACAAGTTGATTTTGACGGCTAGTCCTCAATCGTGTTTCAATCACGGCTTCTAGACCGACAACAAACCTAAACAATATATGAATAACCTTGTAATTTCAGTAAAACAAGATGATTTTGACGGCTAGTCGTCCAATCGTGTTTCAATCACGGCTTCTAGACCGACAACAAACCTAAACAATATGAATAACCTTGCAATTTCAGTAAAACAAGATGATTTTGACGGCTAGTCGTCAATCGATATTCCAATCACAGCTTCTAGACCGACAACAAACCTAAACAATATGAATAACCTTGTAATTTCAGTAAAACAAGACGATTTTGACAGCTAGTCGTCCAATCGTGTTTCAATCACAGCTTCTAGACCAAACAACAAACCTAAACAATATGAATATCCATGTAATTTCAGTAAAACAAGATGATTATGACGTGGTCGTCCAATCCTGTTTCAATCACGGCTTCTAGACCGTCAACAAACCTAAACAATATGAATAACCTTGTAATTTCAGTAAAACAAGATGATTTTGACGGCTAGTCGTCCAATCGTGTTTCAATCACGTCTTCTAGACCGACAACATAAACCTAAACAATATGAATAACATTGTAATTTCAGTAAACAAAGAAGATTTTGACGGCTAGTCGTCCAATCGTGTTTCGTCACGGCTTCTAGACCGACAACAAACCTAAACAATATGAATAACCTTGTAATTTCAGTAAAACAAGATGATTTTCACGGCTAGTCATTAATCGTGTTTCAAATAAACTGAAACCGACAACCTAAACAATATGAATAACCTTGTAATTTCAGTAAAACAAGATGATTTTGACGGCTAGTCGTCCAATCGTGTTTCAATCACGGCTTCTAGACCGACAACAAACCTAAACAATATGAATAACCTTGTATTTCAGTAAAAACAAGATGATTTTGGCTAGTCGTCCAATCGTGATTTAATCACGGCTTCTGAACCGACAACAAACCTAAACAATATGAATAACCTTGTAATTTCAGTAAAACAAGATGATTTTGACGGCTAGTCGTCCAATCGTGTTTCAATCACGGCTTCTAGACCGACAACAAACCTAAACAATATGAATAACCTTGTAATTTCAGTAAAACAAGATGATTTTCACGGCTAGTCGTCCAATCGTGATTTAATCACGGCTTCTGAACCGACAACAAACCTAAACAATATGAATAACCTTGTAATTTCAGTAAAACAAGATGATTTTTGACGGCTAGTCGTCCAATCGTGTTTCAATCACGGCTTCTAGGCCGACAACAAACCTAAACAATATGAATAACCTTGTAATTTCAGTAAAACAAGATGATTTTGACAGCTAGTCGTCCAATCGTGTTTCAATCACGGCTTCTAGACCGACAACAAACCTAAACAATATAGAATAACCTTGTAATTTCAGTAAAACAAGATGATTTTGACGGCTAGTGTCCAATCCGTGTTTCAATCACGGCTTCTAGACCGACAACAAACCTAAACAATATGAATAACATTGTAATTTCAGTAAAACAAGATGATTTTGACGGCTAGTCGTCCAATCGTGTTTCAATCACGGCTTCTAGACCGACAACAAACCTAAACAATATGAATAACCTTGTAATTTCAGTAAAACAAGACGATTTTGACGGCTAGTCGTCCAATCGTGTTTCAATCACGGCTTCTAGACCGACAACAAACCTAAACAATATGAATATCCTTGTAATTTCAGTAAAACAAAGATGATTATGACGGCTAGTCGTCCAATCCTGTTTCAATCACGGCTTCTAGACCGTCAACAAACCTAAACAATATGAATAACCTTGTAATTTCAGTAAAACAAGATGATTTTGACGGCTAGTCGTCCAATCGTCATTTCAATCACGTCTTCTAGACCGACAACAAACCTAAACAATATGAATAACATTGTAATTTCAGTAAAACAGATGATTTTGACGGCTAGTCGTCAATCGTGTTTCAATCACGGCTTCTAGACCGACAACAAACCTAAACAATATGAATATCCTTGTAATTTCAGTAAAACAAGATGATTATGACGGCTAGTCGTCCAATCCTGTTTCAATCACGGCTTCTAGACCGTCAACAAACCTAAACAATATGAATAACCTTGTAATTTCAGTAAACAAGATGATTTTGACGGCTAGTCGTCCAATCGTGTTTCAATCACGTCTTCTAGACCGACAACAAACCTAAACAATATGAATAACATTGTAATTTCAGTAAAACAAGAAGATTTTGACGGCTAGTCGTCCAATCGTGTTTCAATCACGGCTTCTAGACCGACAACAAACCTAAACAATATGAATAACCTTGTAATTTCAGTAAAACAAAGATGATTTTCACGGCTAGTCGTCCAATCGTGTTTCAATCACGGCTTCTAGACCGACAACAAACCTAAACAATATGAATAACCTTGTAATTTCAGTAAAACAAGATGATTTTGACGGCTAGTCGTCCAATCGTGTTTCAATCACGGCTTCTAGACCGACAACAAACCTAAACAATATGAATAACCTTGTAATTTCAGTAAAACAAGATGATTTTGACGGCTAGTCGTCCAATCGTGATTTTAATCACGGCTTCTAGACCGACAACAAACCTAAACAATATGAATAACCTTGTAATTTCAGTAAAACAAGATGATTTTGACGGCTAGTCGTCCAATCGTGTTTCAATCACGGCTTCTAGACCGACAACAAACCTAAACAATATAGATAACCTTGTAATTTCAGTAAAACAGATGATTTTCACGGCTAGTGGTAATCGTGATTTAATCACGGCTTCTAGACAAACAACAAACCTAAACAATATGAATAACCTTGTAATTTCAGTAAAACAAGATGATTTTGACAGCTAGTCGTCCAATCGTGTTTCAATCACGGCTTCTAGGCCGACAACAAACCTAAACAATATGAATAACCTTGTAATTTCAGTAAAACAAGATGATTTTGACGGCTAGTCGTCCAATCGTGTTTCAATCACGGCTTCAGACCGACAACCAAACCTAAACAATATGAATAACCTTGTAATTTCAGTAAAACAAGACGATTTTGACGGCTAGTCGTCCAATCGTGTTTCAATCGGCTTCTAGACCGACAACAAACCTAAACAATATGAATAACATTGTAATTTCAGTAAAACAAGATGATTTTGACGGCTAGTCGTCCAATCGTGTTTCAATCACGGCTTCTAGACCGACAACAAACCTAAACAATATGAATAACCTTGTAATTTCAGTAAAACAAGACGATTTTGACAGCTAGTCGTCCAATCGTGTTCAATCACGGCTTCTAGACCGACAACAAACCTAAACAATATGAATATCCTTTGTAATTTCAGTAAAACAAGATGATTATGACGGCTAGTCGTCCAATCCTGTTTCAATCACGGCTTCTAGACCGTCAACAAACCTAAACAATATGAATAACCTTGTAATTTCAGTAAAACAAGATGATTTTGACGGCTAGTCGTCCAATCGTGATTTAATCACGGCTTCTAGATGACAACAAACCTAAACAATATGAATAACCTTGTAATTTCAGCAAAACAAGATGATTTTGACGGCTAGTCGTCCAATCGTGTTTCAATCACGGCTTCTAGGCCGACAACAAATCTAAACAATATGAATAACCTTGTAATTTCAGTAAAACAAGATGATTTTGACGGCTAGTCGTCCAATCGTGTTCAATCACGTCTTCTAGACCGACAACAAACCTAAACAATATGAATAACATTGTAATTTCAGTAAAACAAGATGATTTTGACGGCTAGTCGTCCAATCGTGTTTCAATCACGGCTTCTAGACCGACAACAAACCTAAACAATATGAATATCCTTGTAATTTCAGTAAAACAAGATGATTATGACGGCTAGTCGTCCAATCCTGTTTCGTCGGCTTCTAGACCGTCAACAAACCTAAACAATATGAATAACCTTGTAATTTCAGTAAAACAAGATGATTTTGACGGCTAGTCGTCCAATCGTGTTTCAATCACGTCTTCTAGACCGACAACAAACCTAAACAATATGAATAACATTGTAATTTCAGTAAAACAAGAAGATTTTGACGGCTAGTCGTCAATCGTGTTTCAATCACGGCTTCTAGACGACCAGCAAACCTAAACAATATGAATAACCTTGTAATTTCAGTAAAACAAGATGATTTTCACGGCTAGTCGTCCAATCGTGTTTTTCAATCACGGCTTCTAGACCGACAACAAACCTAAACAATATGAATAACCTTGTAATTTCAGTAAAACAAGATGATTTTGACGGCTAGTCGTCCAATCGTGTTCCAATCACGGCTTCTAGACCGACAACAAACCTAAACAATATGAATAACCTTGTAATTTCAGTAAAAACAAGATGATTTTGACGGCTAGTCGTCCAATCGTGATTTAATCACGGCTTCTAGACCGACAACAAACCTAAACAATATGAATAACCTTGTAATTTCAGTAAAACAAGATGATTTTGACGGCTAGTCGTCCAATCGTGTTTCAATCACGGCTTCTAGACCGACAACAAACCTAAACAATATGAATAACCTTGTAATTTCAGTAAAACAAGATGATTTTCACGGCTAGTCGTCCAATCGTGATTTAATCACGGCTTCTAGACCGACAACAAACCTAAACAATATGAATAACCTTGTAATTTCAGTAAAACAAGATGATTTTGACGGCTAGTCGTCCAATCGTGTTTCAATCACGGCTTCTAGGCCGACGACAAACCTAAACAATATGAATAACCTTGTAATTTCAGTAAAACAAGATGATTTTGACAGCTAGTCGTCCAATCGTGTTTCAATCACGGCTTCTAGACCGACAACAAACCTAAACAATATAGATAACATGTAATTTCAGTAAAACAAGATGATTTTGACAGCTAGTCGTCCAATCGTGTTTCAATCACGGCTTCTAGACCGACAACAAGCCTAAACAATATGAATAACATTGTAATTTCAGTAAAACAAGATGATTTTGACGGCTAGTCGTCAATCGTGTTCAATCACGGCTTCTAGACCGACAACAAACCTAAACAATATGAATAACCTTGTAATTTCAGTAAAACAAGACGATTTTGACGGCTAGTCGTCCAATCGTGTTTCAATCACAGCTTCTAGACCGACAACAAACCTAAACAATATGAATATCCTTGTAATTTCAGTAAAACAAGATGATTATGACGGCTAGTCGTCCAATCCTGTTTCAATCACAGCTTCTAGACCGTCAACAAACCTAAACAATATGAATAACCTTGTAATTTCAGTAAAACAAGATGATTTGACGGCTAGTCGTCCAATCGTGATTTAATCACGGCTTCTAGACCGACAACAAACCTAAACAATATGAATAACCTTGTAATTTCAGCAAAACAAGATGATTTTGACGGCTAGTCGTCAATCGTGTTTCAATCACGACTTCTAGGCCGACAACAAATCTAAACAATATGAATAACCTTGTAATTTCAGTAAAACAAGATGATTTTGACAGCTAGTCGTCCAATCGTGTTTCAATCACGGCTTCTAGACCGACAACAAACCTAAACAATATGAATAACATTGTAATTTCAGTAAAACAAGATGATTTTGACGGCTAGTCGTCCAATCGTGTTTCAATCACAGCTTCTAGACCGACAACAAACCTAAACAATATGAATAACCTTGTAATTTCAGTAAGAACAAGATGATTTTGACGGCTAGTCGTCCAATCGTGTTTCAATCACGGCTTCTAGACCGACGGCAAACCCTAAACAATATGAATAACCTTGTAATTTCAGTAAAACAAGACGATTTTGACGGCTAGTCGTCCAATCGTGTTACAATCACGGCTTCTAGACCGACAACAAACCTAAACAATATGAATAACCTTGTAATTTCAGTAAAACAAGATGATTTTGACGGCTAGTCGTCCAATCGTGTTTCAATCACGGCTTCTAGACCGACAACAAACCTAAACAATATGAATAACCTTGTAATTTCAGTAAAACAAGATGATTTTGACGGCTAGTCGTCCAATCGTGTTTCAATCGCGGCTTCTAGACCGACAACAAACCTAAACAATATGAATATCCTTGTAATTTCAGTAAAACAAGATGATTATGACGGCTAGTCGTCCAATCGTGTTTTCAATCACGGCTTCTAGACCGTCAACAAACCTAAACAATATGAATAACCTTGTAATTTCAGTAAAACAAGATGATTTTGACGGCTAGTCGTCCAATCGTGTTTCAATCACGTCTTCTACACCGACAACAAACCTAAACAATATGAATAACCTTGTAATTTCAGTAAAACAAGATGATTTTGACGGCTAGTCGTCCAATCGTGTTTCAATCACGGCTTCTAGACCGACAACAAACCTAAACAATATGAATAACCTTGTAATTTCAGTAAAACAAGATGATTTTGACGGCTAGTCGTCCAATCGTGTTTCAATCACTGTTTCTAGACCGACAACAAACCTAAACAATATGAATAACCTTGTAATTTCAGTAAAACAAGATGATTTTCGGCTAGTCGTCCAATCGTGTTTCAATCACGGCTTCTAGACCGACAACAAACCTAAACAATATGAATAACCTTGTAATTTCAGTAAAACAAGATGATTTTGACGGCTAGTCGTCAATCGTGTTTCAATCCACACACGCTTCTAGACCGACAACAAACCTAAACAATATGAATAACCTTGTAATTTCCAGTAAAACAAGATGATTTTGACGGCTAGTCGTCCAATCGTGTTTCAATCACGGCTTCTAGACCGACAACAGAAGCCTAAACAATATGAATAACCCTGTAATTTCCAGTAAAACAAGATGATTTTGACGGCTAGTCGTCAATCGTGTTTCAATCACGGCTTCTAGACCGACAACAAACCTAAACAATATGAATAACCTTGTAATTTCAGTAAAACAAGATGATTTTGACAGCTAGTCGTCAATCGTGTTTCAATCACGGCTTCTAGACCGACAACAAACCTAAACAATATGAATAACCTTGTAATTTCAGTAAAACAAGATGATTTTTCACGGCCAGTCGTCCAATCGTGATTTAATCACGGCTTCTAGACCGACAACAAACCTAAACAATATGAATAACCTTGTAATTTCAGTAAAACAAGATGATTTTGACGGCTAGTCGTCAATCGTGTTTCAATCACGGCTTCTAGGCCGACAACAAACCTAAACTATATGAATAACCTTGTAATTTCAGTAAAACAAGATGATTTTGACGGCTAGTCGTCCAATCGTGTTTCAATCACGGCTTCTGGACCGACAACAAACCTAAACAATATGAATAACCTTGTAATTTCAGTAAAACAAGATGATTTTGACGGCTAGTCGTCCAATCGTGTTTCAGTAAACTTCCTAGACCGACAACAAACCTAAACAATATGAATATCCTTGTAATTTTCGATAAAACAAGATGATTATGACGGCTAGTCGTCCAATCCTGTTTCAATCACGGCTTCTAGACCGTCAACAAGCGCTCAAACTATTATGAATAACCTTGTAATTTCAGTAAAACAAGATGATTTTGACGGCTAGTCGTCCAATCGTGTTTCAATCACGTCTTCTAGACCGACAACAAACCTAAACAATATGAATAACATTGTAATTTCAGTAAAAACAAGATGATTTTGACGGCTAGTCGTCCAATCGTGTTTCGTCACGGCTTCTAGACCGACAACAAACCTAAACAATATGAATAACCTTGTAATTTTAGTAAAACAAGATGATTTTCCCGGCTAGTCGTCAATCGTGTTTCAATCACGGCTTCTAGACCGACAACAAACCTAAACAGCCTGAATAACCTTGTAATTTCGGTAAAACAAGATGATTTTGACGGCTAGTCGTCCAATCGTGTTTCAATCACGGCTTCTAGACCGACAACAAACCTAAACAATATGAATAACCTTGTAATTTCAGTAAAACAAGATGATTTTGACGGCTAGTCGTCCAATCGCGATTTAATCACGGCTTCTAGACCGACAACAAACCTAAACAATATGAATAACCTTGTAATTTCAGTAAAACAAGATGATTTTGACGGCTAGTCGTCCAATCGTGTTTCAATCACGGCTTCTAGGCCGACAACAAACCTAAACAATATGAACCTTGCCATAAATTTCAGTAAAACAAGATGATTTTGACGGCTAGTCGTCCAATCGTGTTTCAATCATGGCTTCTAGACCGACAACAAACCTAAACAATATGAATAACCTTGTAATTTCAGTAAAACAAGATGATTTTCACGGCTAGTCGTCCAATCGTGTTTCAATCACGGCTTCTAGACCGACAACAAACCTAAACAATATGAATAACATTGTAATTTCAGTAAAACAAGATGATTTTGACGCCTAGTCGTCAATCGTGTTTCAATCACGGCTTCTAGACCGACGACAAACATAAACAATATGAATAACCTTGTAATTTCAGTAAAACAAGATGATTTTGACGGCTAGTCGTCCAATCGTGTTTCAATCACGGCTTCTAGACCGACAACAAACCTAAACAATATGAATAACCTTGTAATTTCAGTAAAAGAAGATGATTTTGACGGCTAGTCGTCCAATCGTGTTACAATCACGGCTTCTAGACCGACAACAAACCTAAACAATATGAATAACCTTGTAATTTCAGTAAAACAAGACGATTTTGACGGCTAGTCGTCCAATCGTGTTACAATCACGGCTTCTAGACCGACAACAAACCTAAACAATATGATCTAACCTTGTAATTTCAGTAAAACAAGATGATTTTGACGGCTAGTCGTCCAATCGTGTTTTCAATCACGGCTTCTAGACCGACAACAAACCTAAACAATAGATATCCTTGTAATTTCAGTAAAACAAGATGATTATGACGGCTAGTCGTCCAATCATGTTTTCAATCTCGGCTTCTAGACCGTCAACAAACCTAAACAATATGAATAACCTTGTAATTTCAGTAAAACAAGATGATTTTGACGGCTAGTCGTCCAATCGTGTTTCAATCACGGCTTCTAGACCGACAACAAACCTAAACAATATGAATAACATTGTAATTTCAGTAAAACAAGATGATTTTGACGGCTAGTCGTCCAATCGTGTTTCAATCACGGCTTCTAGACCGACAACAAACCTAAACAATATGAATAACCTTGTAATTTTAGTAAAACAAGATGATTTTCCCGGCTAGTCGTCCAATCGTGTTTCAATCACGGCTTCTAGACCGACAACAAACCTAAACAATATGAATAACATTGTAATTTCAGTAAAACAAGATGATTTTGACGCCTAGTCGTCCAATCGTGTTTCCAATCGCTTCTAGACCGACGACAAACATAAACAATATGATAACGCGCCAATTTCAGTAAAACAAGATGATTTTGACAGCTAGTCGTCCAATCGTGTTTCAATCACGGCTTCTAGACCGACAACAAACCTAAACAATATGAATAACCTTGTAATTTCAGTAAAAAGAAGATGATTTTGACGGCTAGTCGTCCAATCGTGTTTCAATCACGGCTTCTAGACCGACAACAAACCTAAACAATATGAATAACCTTGTAATTTCAGTAAAACAAGACGATTTTGACGGCTAGTCGTCCAATCGTGTTACAATCACGGCTTCTAGACCGACAACAAACCTAAACAATATGAATAACCTTGTAATTTCAGTAAAACAAGATGATTTTGACGGCTAGTCGTCCAATCGTGTTTCAATCACGGCTTCTAGACCGACAACAAACCTAAACAATATGAATATCCTTGTAATTTCAGTAAAACAAGATGATTATGACGGCTAGTCGTCCAATCGTGTTTCAATCACGGCTTCTAGACCGTCAACAAACCCTAAACAATATGAATAACCTTGTAATTTCAGTAAAACAAGATGATTTTGACGACTGAGTCGTCCAATCGTGTTTCAATCACGGCTTCTAGACCGACAACAAACCTAAACAATATGAATATCCTTGTAATTTCAGTAAAACAAGATGATTATGACGGCTAGTCGTCCAATCCTGTTTCAATCACGGCTTCTAGACCGTCAACAAACGTAAACAATATGAATAACCTTGTAATTTCAGTAAAACAAAGATGATTTTGACGGCTAGTCGTCCAATCGTGTTTCAATCACGTCTTCTAGACCGACAACAAACCTAAACAATATGAATAACATTGTAATTTCAGTAAAACAAGATGATTTTGACGGCTAGTCGTCAATCGTGTTTCAATCACGGCTTCTAGACCGACAACAAACCTAAACAATATGAATAACATTGTAATTTCAGTAAAACAAGATGATTTTGACGCCTAGTCGTCCAATCGTGTTTCAATCACGGCTTCTAGACCGACGACAAACATAAACAATATGAATAACCTTGTAATTTCAGTAAAACAAGATGATTTTGACGGCTAGTCGTCCAATCGTGTTTCAATCACGGCTTCTAGACCGACAACAAACCTAAACAATATGAATAACCTTGTAATTTCCAGTAAAAGAAGATGATTTTGACGGCTGGTCGTCCAATCGTGTTTCAATCACGGCTTCTAGACCGACAACAAACCTAAACAATATGAATAACCTTGTAATTTCAGTAAAACAAGACGATTTTGACGGCTAGTCGTCCAATCGTGTTACAATCACAACTTCTAGACCGACAACAAACCTAAACAATATGAATAACCTTGTAATTTCCGGTAAAACAAGATGATTTTGACGGCTAGTCGTCCAATCGTGTTCAATCACGGCTTCTAGACCGACAACAAACCTAAACAATATGAATATCCTTGTAATTTCAGTAAAACAAGATGATTATGACGGCTAGTCGTCCAATCGTCATTTCCAATCACGGCTTCTAGACCGTCAACAAACCTAAACAATATGAACCTTGCTTGTAATTTCAGTAAAACAAGATGATTTTGACGGCTAGTCGTCCAATCGTGTTTCAATCACGGCTTCTAGACCGACAACAAACCTAAACAATATGAATATCCTTGTAATTTCAGTAAAACAAGATGATTGAAGCGGCTAGTCGTCCAATCCTGTTTCAATCACGGCTTCTAGACCGTCAACAAACGTAAACAATATGAATAACCTTGTAATTTCAGTAAAACAAGATGATTTTGACGGCTAGTCGTCCAATCGTGTTTCAATCACGTCTTCTAGACC
Source organism: Ascarosepion bandense (assembly GCA_037127315.1). NCBI lineage: Eukaryota > Metazoa > Mollusca > Cephalopoda > Sepiida > Sepiidae > Ascarosepion > Ascarosepion bandense. The sequence goes on along the minus strand of JBBBDQ010018251.1, from coordinate 2,714 downwards.
GACAACAAACCTAAACAATATGAATAACATTGTAATTTCAGTAAAACAAGATGATTTTGACGGCTAGTCGTCCAATCGTGTTTCAATCACGACTTCTGAGCCGACAACAAACCTAAACAATATGAATAACCTTGTAATTTTAGTAAAACAAGATGATTTTCCCGGCTAGTCGTCCAATCGTGTTTCAATCACGGCTTCTAGACCGACAACAAACCTAAACAATATGAATAACATTGTAATTTCAGTAAAACAAGATGATTTACGGCGCCTAGTCGTCCAATCGTGTTCAATCACGGCTTCTAAGACCGACGACAAACATAAACAATATGAATAACCTTGTAATTTCAGTAAAACAAGATGATTTTGACGGCTAGTCGTCAATCGTGTTTCAATCACGGCTTCTAGACCGACAACAAACCTAAACAATATGAATAACCTTGTAATTTCAGTAAAAGAAGATGATTTTGACAGCTAGTCGTCCAATCGTGTTTCAATCACGGCTTCTAGACCGACAACAAACCTAAACAATATGAATAACCTTGTAATTTCAGTAAAACAAGACGATTTTGACGGCTAGTCGTCCAATCGTGTTACAATCACGGCTTCTAGACCGACAACAAACCTAAACAATATGAATAACCTTGTAATTTCAGTAAAAACAAGATGATTTTGACGGCTAGTCGTCAATCGTGTTTCAATCACGGCTTCTAGACCGACAACAAACCTAAACAATATGAATATCCTTGTAATTTCAGTAAAACAAGATGATTATGACGGCTAGTCGTCCAATCGTGTTTCAATCACGGCTTCTAGACCGTCAACAAACCTAAACAATATGAATAACCTTGTAATTTCAGTAAAACAAGATGATTTTGACGGCTAGTCGTCCAATCGTGTTTCAATCACGGCTTCTAGACCGACAACAAACCTAAACAATATGAATATCCTTGTAATTTCAGTAAAACAAGATGATTATGACGGCTAGTCGTCCAATCCTGTTTCAATCACGGCTTCTAGACCGTCAACAAACGTAAACAATATGAATAACCTTGTAATTTCAGTAAAACAAGATGATTTTGACGGCTAGTCGTCCAATCGTGTTTCAATCACGTCTTCTAGACCGACAACAAACCTAAACAATATGAATAACATTGTAATTTCAGTAAAACAAGATGATTTTGACGGCTAGTCGTCCAATCGTGTTCCAATCACGGCTTCTAGACCGACAACAAACCTAAACAATATGAATAACATTGTAATTTCAGTAAAACAAGATGATTTTGACGCCTAGTCGTCCAATCGTGTTTCAATCACGGCTTCTAGACCGACGACAAACATAAACAATATGAATAACCTTGTAATTTCAGTAAAACAAGATGATTTTGACGGCTAGTCGTCCAATCGTGTTTCAATCACGGCTTCTAGACCGACAACAAACCTAAACAATATGAATAACCTTGTAATTTCAGTAAAAGAAGATGATTTTGACGGCTAGTCGTCCAATCGTGTTTCAATCACGGCTTCTAGACCGACAACAAACCTAAACAATATGAATAACCTTGTAATTTCAGTAAAACAAGACGATTTTGACAATAGTCGTCCAATCGTGTTACAATCACGGCTTCTGAACCGACAACAAACCTAAACAATATGAATAACCTTGTAATTTCAGTAAAACAAGATGATTTTGACAGCTAGTCGTCCAATCGTGTTTCAATCACGGCTTCTAGACCGACAAACCTAAACAATATGAATATCCTTGTAATTTCAGTAAAACAAGATGATTATGACGGCTAGTCGTCCAATCGTGTTTCAATCACGGCTTCTAGACCGTCAACAAACCTAAACAATATGAATAACATTATTTCAGTAAAACAAGATGATTTTGACGGCTAGTCGTCCAATCGTGTTTCAATCACGGCTTCTAGACCGACAACAAACCTAAACAATATGAATATCCTTGTAATTTCAGTAAAACAAGATGATTATGACGGCTAGTCGTCCAATCCTGTTTCAATCACGGCTTCTAGACCGTCAACAAACGTAAACAATATGAATAGCCTTGTAATTTCAGTAAAACAAGATGATTTTGACGGCTAGTCGTCCAATCGTGTTTCAATCACGTCTTCTAGACCGACAACAAACCTAAACAATATGAATAACATTGTAATTTCAGTAAAACAAGATGATTTTGACGGCTAGTCGTCCAATCGTGTTTCCAATCACGGCTTCTAGACCGACAACAAACCTAAACAATATGAATAACCTTGTAATTTTAGTAAAACAAGATGATTTTGACGGCTAGTCGTCCAATCGTGTTTCAATCACGGCTTCTAGACCGACAACAAACCTAAACAATATGAATATCCTTGTAATTTCAGTAAAACAAGATGATTATGACGGCTAGTCGTCCAATCCTGTTTTTCAATCACGGCTTCTAGACCGTCAACAAACGTAAACAATATGAATAACCTTGTAATTTCAGTAAAACAAGATGATTTTGACGGCTAGTCGTCCAATCGTGTTTCAATCACGTCTTCTAGACCGACAACAAACCTAAACAATATGAATAACATTGTAATTTCAGTAAAACAAGATGATTTTGACGGCTAGTCGTCCAATCGTGTTTCAATCACGGCTTCTAGACCGACAACAAACCTAAACAATATGAATAACCTTGTAATTTTAGTAAAACAAGATGATTTTCCCAGCTA